>JBCNYH010000026.1:38542216-38554716 GCA_039654325.1 Tandanus tandanus
CTCACTGCTTAGGCTGCTGCCCCCGCGACCCGACCCCGGAAGAAGCGGAAGATGATGAATGAATGAATGATGAATGAGTGCACTCACATGTTAGTCTTGGTTGTCCAGACAAACATTGTTAATTTGGTAAAAATCAGAGAACCTTAAATTTTTTGCCTGATAAAACACGAAGACCATTTTTTTTTTTCGGGTGAAAAAAATGATGGTCTCAAATCTTTACCAAATTCACACTGTATGTTGGGGTAGTCAAGACTAACACAGAAATGCAATTACTTTCTTTCTAAGATGCTCAAAAACTGAGATATAGTATAACATAACATAGCATGAAATGGTACACGAAAAGTACAGTTACAGTTAGTAGAAGTTAAGTATTGTAAATAAAATAGATATACCGCAATATAGTGTAGTACAGTATTACAGATATAATATATTTTTCATCTAAATTTATCCACTGCATGTGTACATTAGCTAATATCAAGTACTAAATGTTTAAAAATATAGTGGGACATATCATAGTATAGTGTTTTATAAGTACTAGCATATTAGCATAGAAGATAAACTAGCTAAAGTGTTTAACAGTATTGTACAGTAAAGTAGACAAATACATGAAGTTCCAGTAGAATTTCTGCAGTGTACATGCAGTTTCACTCATATTAACTGGTAAATGTTTGAAATATATATACTAATCAAAAGACTTATTCAACTACTCAAGTATGCACGGTTATTAACAGCAGATACTTCAGTACTGTGTCTGGTGAATTTGAAATCAGATCTTCGGGGCTGTTTTTTATTATTTTTTATTTTTTTGTGTCGCTAAGCAGTTAATGCGATTTCCAAAAACCAAACAAGAACAAAAACAAAAGATAAGAGGGAAAAAATTGAGGAAGAGAGCCTCTGAGATAGGATAAAAACAACATAATTATGAATAATAATAGCAGCGGTGTGGACAGGTGGTAACTGCTAACAGGAGGCACATACTGTTTATCCGGAGATCATTTGTTGAGGTGCTCAGACTGGGATACAGATTTGTGATGGTGTTATTTGGGTGGTGTATTTATGGTAGACACAAACTAAGGCTGGATATTACACCAAAGCGTTTTTGAATTCGCAAATATCATGTAGTAGAGTAACTTTTAGGGCAGCTTGGCAAAACAAAGGTTTTTAGTAATGCTCTAGTTTGAATATGTTGTTGTTTCTTTAGCAACAGTTTGTTGACATGTATGTGTTTGGTGAATTACATAATCCAAGTCTATAATGAACGGATTAAGAGATTGTCTTTCTGTTTAACAAAGAAAGATGACATTTACGTAGCAATGTTTTTGTTTCGTAGATCGTGTGTTTATGAAGAGGTATTAAAGGAGTCTCCAGTTTCAGTGCTTTTTTACCACCCAATGAAAGAAGAATTTTCACTAGACAGTGTTTAGTTTATGCGTTTTTGTTAATCATGTGACATGGTAGTCGCTGTGTGCCACATTGAGGTCAAACAAGAAAATTATTATAGCTAGCACAGTGACAGAAATGTTAATTTTAAAAAAAAGCTCTTTTTTTAATTCAACATTTGAAATCACATTTGTATTAATGTGAGAAAGTCAGTTCACTTATTTTAGACTATATAGTGGTGGTCTCAAAGTTCCAAACTCCAACGCAGCTCTACGATACAGACAAGTTATAGTTAGTGATCTATGTCATGACGAGAGCTGTAGCATCAAATTACCATTAAATTTAGCTTTGGAAGCTGATTTGTTAAAGGAATGATTGAAGCACTGCTGCATCACGTCCTAAAATTAACGGCTAAATCCCACCACAACACCATCAGCAGGTACTTGTGGCGGGTGGGGTTTAGTACCATCCATCCATAGTAAAAAATAAAAAAATAAAAAAATCCAGATGAAATGTTAATGCCTATGCCAGCAGTGGGATGCTATTTGTTTAGCAGAAATGCTGTGCATATGGGTGAATGTGCTACTTACAGAACTTGTTCTATCACTGACAAAGCTAATAAACATTGTGCAGACGTTTACCTTTATCTCTGTGTCTTCCGTCTCATCGCGGCCGTTGGTCATCGCCAGCTGCAGGTTATGGTTTTCTCGTTTTAGCCGAGCAATCTCCTCCAGCATCCGGCACATCTGTTCCAGATAAAGAAACCCAGGAGGCAGATGGTCCCACTCAGGCCCAGTGGCACATGCAGCCTGCTAATACACACACACACACACACACACACACACACACGTTTTGGTGTAAAGCATGATTCAGAATTGTAACGTGCACTTTATTATACCACCTTTTGAAATTTATTCACAGTTATGTTCATATATTTTAACCTGTTTACTATAATAACAGTTTTTGTTTTAGCCCATTTACTATAATGCTAGTTCTTAAATTGCAAGATAAATTTTTTAGTCTGCTAATTTCAAATGTGGTGGCCCGGAGGTAGGGTGCTGGCTTACTGATCCGAAGGGCGGGGGTTCAAGCCCAACTATCACAGGGTTGTCACTGCTGTCCCCCCGTAGACTCAACTTAGTCTCTCACTGTCTGTGGTGAGAGGCATGTAAAAGAACCATTGCTGTCGTTCGTAAAGAGTAGGACATTGGGTTGCCGTCAGAGTGTTTCTGCCCTGTGATGGTCTGACGAGCTGTCCAGGGTGTACTCTGCCCTCACCCAGAGTCGGCTGAGATGGGTGCCAGCCTCCCCGCGACCCTAATTAGGATTAAGCGCTTCAGAAGAATGGATGAATTTCAATTGTCAAGCCTTTTACCTGTTAATTCTGCATTACCATTAATGCTAAAAAAATTTTATAGCTGATTATTTGTTCACGGTGGTTCTTGAGTTAGCCTGTGCGATGTATTATTATTATAAATTGGTTAGAAACATATAGTATAATTTCAAAGGAATATATTCAGCTTGATTTACTGCAGTGCTAACTTAAACTTTCTTTATAGTAAATACTCAAGTTTATGTTAAGATTAGTTTGTGTTTTCACTTGTTCAATACAGAATAGCTGATAATTTAGCATGTTTATTATGATTCTAGTTTGTTTATATTTACATTTACAGCGTTTGGCAGACGCTCTTATCCAGAGCGACTTACAATTATCATTTTTATACACCTGAGCAAGTGAGGGTTAAGGGCCTTGCTCAAGGGCCCAACAGTGGTGATAGTGGGGATTGAACCGCTGACCTTTGGATCAGTAACCCCTAAGCCACCACTTAGTATAAGTAATAATAAATCTTGCTCTGCAATTAGCCTGTTTACTAAAATGCTAGCTAACTTTAAGAGAGCTTTTAGAGTTAGCTTGTTTACTATCCAGCTGATCTGTATGGGTTTTTTGGTGCTTTGTTTACTATTGTGCTAGTTCCCGAGTTAGCTAGCTTGTTTAGTATAATGTTTGGGAACTTATAAGCTACTTTTTGCATAAAATTTCTCCAAAAATAATATCATATATTAATTTTAATATAATATTATTTATTATAATATAATAACCTCTACTCTGATCTAGGTCACTTCTGCTATTCTATTCTGCTTAATAAATCACAAATCCATAATCAATGTTTGATAACACAAACTTATGCCATCACAGAGTGGCTCAGAATGGACGTCTCTGAAGCTTCCCCCATGAGACACGTCCTACGTTAGCTGCTATCAGTAGCTCCATTCTAAGTGCCTCCTCATCCCTGCTGATCCGCTCACCTCTGGCCCCATTCCAGTTGGTTTTAACACACCTGAACCGGCTGGACCGCACACTGACCATGGCGAGGAACAGCGGAATGACAAGCGTGACTGTAGAGAAGGTAGGAATGTTAAGTGTGTGCATGGGTGTGTAGATGTGTATCTACAGACGGTATGTGTTTCTGTCTTGGTGAAGAATGTAAGTGTAATTAACTCATTAATTAGATTAATGAAACTGTCGCTTATTTGGTGACATGATTCAGAAGGCGTCCTCAGGTCATTTTTCAATTTCTCATTGTTCATGGTTGGTGGAGTAAAACCAGATAAATCCTTCATGTTATAAAGAAAAGAATCTTTTCTGAGATAAGTGTATATTCTTTTTTTTTTATTGTGGACCATTATACAGATTGTGTTCTGTTCTAGCCTGCCTGAATTATAGGCAAGAATAAAATAAGTCATATATCTAATTTTTTTTTACTGTATAATGGGAAACGACCACAAATAAAAAAAAAAAACACTAGCATTCAAATAATAGGAAAATTCTAATCTGGAAAGAATGTTTTTGGAAACGTACCGTCTGACAATCTGTTGTCACCATGTATCTGACACTGGGTGCGTTCAAAACCTGGAAAATTATGTCTCAGGTGGTTTGCAAGACAAGAAAAGACATTGAGGCATTAAAAATCGTTCAATGTGGATTAAATTTCTTGTCTTCTAAGATGCCTTTTAACTGCCCCCAGTGTGATGAAGGTGTCACTGATATATCCTTGTTCCGCTGCCTATAACTCACAAATCTCTCCTAAGAAACAAAATTCCAAAAGGAAAATGGCGGATGACACTTAACAGAAAAGTGAATTTGTGTACAAAGTTTTTTTGGGCTTTTCAGAGTCCCACTTAAGTTACTAACTAGAAATCATGCGTAAAGTTGTGCGGGTGGAATGTTCCAGGATAGTAGTGTCCTCTCTGTGACATCAGCACAAAGCGTGTAGGCCATGTGACGCATGCGCGGGACATCATGACAAGAAAGTAATAAGACCCCGGTAACCCGCGGAAACTGGGTTCTTGTTGTTCTCCCTTCCATAGGAGCCTTCCGAACCGCACTTAGTCTGGACGTCACTGCTTAGGCTGCTCCCCCCCCCGCGACACCTTTATGGTGTAGTTACTCAGTGTGCTGATATCATATACTACTCTAAACGCTATTCTAAGCAGTCGTTTTAATAATAAAACGTTCTTTGGAAATGCCTAGTCAAAATTCCTGCTTTATGAGACACCCGTCTGTTACAACAGCAAGCCAACACACTTCTGTTTCAATCTCAGATGTTATTTTACCATCCATTTTTTTGTTTTTTGCTAAATACCCTGCCCTAGCTAGAACTTTCAACCATACTCTCACTTAAACCTTTACTGGTCTTAATCCTTTACTGGTCTCTCAACCTTTGTTTCTAAACTTTCAGTAAATGATAATTGCTTAAAGAACAACAGATAAGGTTTTATTGTTGTTGATGTTGTTGTTGATAGAAGTTGTATTGTTGAATTTAATTGTAATAATGTCATGAGTGATGGCTATGGCGTACGTTCATCAGTCCTGAAGAGTGAAGGTTCCCACTCAGTAATACAGATCGCTGATTGGGATCAAATATGCAGGATCTAGGATCCAGTATGAAGATCATACGTGAATCATAAATTGATTTGTCTGAGGTGATGGACTGTTCCCAACAACACAATTACACAGAAATGCAAACACTCGATTCACTCCAGGAATTCAGGCTATTCTATACGATTACAAACAATTATTCACAGAAGGCGTGGTGGATGCCGTTAAATAGTCTCTAAGACGGAACATCAATTCTGCAACATCCACCGAGCCAGAGGTGAACAGCTGTTTAAGTATATACTACATGGTAACATTAGCAAAAAAAAAAAAGCACACTAAAATTTTATTTTATAATTTATGTTTTACATTTTCCAATCAGGAAATTGAATGAAATGTTCCCCAATCCCTGTGTTCCCCAGTAATCTCTTTGCCAATACCTATGTTCCCCAGTCCCTATGGGGTTAGGGTTAGGGAACATAGGTACTGGGGAACACAGACATGGACCCTTTCCAGTCATGACGCTATTGAGCTCCAATCACGCACGTGAGCAGGTGCATGACAGCTGTGTAACGGCGTCTTATTAAATCCTGTTAAGGGTTTTAGGATATACTAGGCAGAAACCCAGAAAAGCAAACTAAAACAAAAAAACCTGCTTTTTTTCCCCCTCGAAATTTAAACCATGATAGAGACAGGTTAGGTGAGCTTTGCGTGGTCCGGGACCTTGTAGAAGAACGTAGAAATTGCTTTAACACACAGATAAACAATTGTTGTTCAGCTCAAGTATATGAACATTTGGTCATATCTGGATTTTAGCTGAGGTAGACTTCCATTACTTTTAAAAGGGGCCACCCACCATTTCCAGAGTTCCCAAGTAGCAAGTTGCCATTTTCAATGTCCCCAAACAATCAGCATCAATTCAATGATAATTCTAGGCTGGTGGTCATCAAACCTCTTCCTGGAGATCTACCTTCCTGCAGGTTTTATCTCCAACCAAAATCAAACACACCTCTTTTTATTAATCAAGAACTTTTTAAGTCAATGATTAGATGTACAGTTGGTAACAATTAGGGTTGGAGTCAGTTATTAATTTAAGTCGCAATATGAAGTGTTATATAAATCAAAATAATTATTACCGCTTCTGGCTCTGTGTTACTGACAGCAGGCTGCTGCGGTCTGTCTGTTACCCTGGGAGTTTCGGACAATCTCTGCTCATCGGTTGGCTGTACAGAAGGCCTTCCTGCTCCCATGCTTCCAATTCTGAAGCGCGTAGAGGGTTTTAAAGAACCCCTGGATATCAAGGCTGTGTTACACCGACGTCGAAGGCTACCATCCACACTCCTCCTCCAGGCTGGCTCTGTTCTCTGCAGTGCTTCCTCCACCTTCAGCCCGGGTGTATCAGACGGTTTTAAACTTCCCTTAAGCCCTGCTGAGAAGCCGGATGAGGATGAAGAACACTGAGAAAGAGCTGGTGAGGAAGACGAAGGCCGAAAATCATCCTCCCCGATCTGCGAAGCCTGTGAGACCAGAACACAATTTTGGGAGGTCGTAGGACTGACCACAGTTGACAACTCCACACCAGAGTCCTCAGATTCAGACCTGAGAGCTGCTGCTGTGAGTCTCAGAGAGTCTGCAGATGTCGACTCACTGCCATTCAGGTCCAGATTTTTTTCCAAACCCTCAACCGACTTTGATTGTTCAAGCGGGTAACCCTCAGTCACCCATGTCTCCAGCAAACACCCAAAACTCCTGTACAGATTCATCAGTCTCTCTCTTTATCAGCCTCAGTAGTGCTGCAGTCTCCCAAGCTCCTTCTAAGAAGAAAACTCCACGTGTGCGCTGTCTTAGCGCTCAGTGCAACACCTATCGCACCTGACAGGTGATGACGAACAGCACCAAGCAGGAAGTGAAGCCTGAAACTCGTCGTGCAAGGGATCTTCAAGGAATCCGACACGAGCCGCCCACATTCCTCCTTCATCCTCCCAGATCGAGCTCTGTGGAACGGCCACTTGACTTTCCACACTTCCTCTCAGTCTTTCCCAGAAGTCTTGATCTGTCTCAACATGCCTGAACATGACAGAACTCTATGAAGAAAGACACAGAAACCACAAGCGTGACTTAAACCGAAACTCAAATCAAACAGCCTGTAGCCACTTGGGCTAACATCCAAACCTGTCTGTGCTGTCAGAAAGACAGAACCAATTTCAGAGGTCTTTCAGCCAGTTAGAATTATTTTATCGTTTTTTTAGAATTCCATGACAGGAAATTTACCAAGTCAAGTCTCTGAAAAGCTCAAACGCTCAAGTTGTAAGTCGCTTGTTAGCGTCTTTATGTTATATTGGACTATGATAAATACAGCACCACTAATTTCCCAATCTTCAAACATACACAAAGCGTGCATGCCGCTGAAAAAGATCATTCCTGCAGATGGATAAGATTCACATTTCTGTGCTTGAAGGTCAGCTGCAATTAGTCAGAGAAATCTGTTATCAAGAACTCAAAACCATACAATCTTTATCCGGACTGGATCTCAATCCATTCCATGTACAAAGAGGAGCCTTTGCGGTTAAGGGTCTCACTCAAGGAACCATCGGTGACACAAAACACATGGATTCTGATGAAATGTGATCATAAGTGTCACACGCTTAATCCTACTACGGTCGTGGGGATCCCAGCTGACTCTTGGTGATGGCGGGGTACACCCTCGACACCTCGCCAGTCCATTACAGGGAAAACACACACACAACCGTTCACACTCACACCTAGGGGCAATTTGGAACAGCCAGTTAGCCTAATGCACATGTCTTTGGACTGTGGAAGGAAACCGGAGTACCTGGAGGAAATCCATGCAATCGAGCCCTGGACTTGAATGCAGGGCCTTTTAGCTGATGTGAATGTGCTAACCAGTACACCACCATGCCACCCCCCATACTATATGTGTTTGTGAAAAATTAAGCTAGATTAAACTATAGCCTTACAATGGCCCTATATACTATATCTCTTTCCCCCTTAGACTAATGTATACAACACTAGTGCTACTTTTAGTCTATTTAAAAAAACAAAAAACAAAGAAAAAACCAACCAACAATTTTTCGATTTCAAATCTCATCAAATAAAAATAAAAATACATTCTCTATGGGTTTATAATGGGTCGATAACACTCGTTAACAAGGATATACACAGGGTCCTGAAATATTATCTATATGGGATAAAGAGATATAATATATATAACTTCTTACTGAGGTGGTATGGTGGCATAGTGCCTCACAGCAAGAAGATCCTGGGTTCCAGTCCTGGGCTCAGCAAAGGAGTTTCTGCGTGGGTTTCCTCCAGGTAGTCTGGTTTTCTCCCACAGTCCAAAGACATACACATTTCAAATAGCCATTAGGTGTGAACATGAGTGTAATGGTTGTGTGTGTTGGCCCTGTCATGGTCTGGCGAACTGTTCAGGGTGTACACTGCCTTCGCCCAGTGTCAGCTGAGATATGCTCCAGCCTCCCCACGACCTTAATAGCATTAAACGGTTCAGCAAATAAGCGAGTGAGTGAATTTCTTACTGGAGCAATGTTGTTAATATTGCTGACGAGGCAGAGGTTCTACTTTAACATTGTACAAAAGTCCTGATAACACCATCACACACTAAAAGACATCATTTAGCATGGTAGTATCATTTATATTTGATTACATTCCCTAAAGTCATTGATTTGAAGTAAAAAAACATCCATACAAAACCAAATGGAAACTCAAGTACAAGATTTATCTCAGGGTTCTGTGCTCGGTCCAGTCCTGTTTTCAGTTTACAAAAAAAGGAAAAGAATGAAACACTTTGGGGGTCACTGTTTTAGGAAACTATAACAAGTTAATTGATGTTAAATTTAAACAAACTAAAGTTAATTGTTTTCTTTTAACAGAATTCTCCACAGTGCTTTATATCACTATTATTATAATACGGCTCGCTTAAATAATCAATTGTGATTGGTCAATTTAAGTCAGAGAAATAAAAGAAATAAAGAGAAATAAAGAAATAACAGACCTTTGAAAACAGACAATTTCTTTAGAGCCCATTATTAGCTGAAGCAATAAAGTTTTCAAATAAAGAAAACCCCTCTGGGGTGATACAGACCCCTCCGCTGTGTGTTGGGTCCTCATCAGTGTCGCTGGATTTATTTTTTCATTATCTCTTAAATGTCAAAGCTATTATTTTAAATTCAGCCATTTAAACATACAAAACTTTAGACAGTTTTATTTTTAATTGTCTCAGACTCATCTTGGACTTGTTGGTTTTTGCATTAGGTTTTAAGCATTGGGTCTCGCCATTCATTGGTCTGCTTTCAAAAAACACCAATCTCCCCACACCCTTAATAAAGGATAAAGCAGTTCGGAAAATGAAATTAAAAATTAAATGACAAACAATAGTTCGAAATTATTATCTTGAAATAGAGGATATTGTGTATTCCACATCAAACCAGAATTATGAACAGGTAAGTAAGTGGACTCAAAAAGGCTTCTTTTTTCTGTCTTGATCTTGAGTCCTGTCTCTTTCATTTGGACTCAGTCTTGACTTTAGCCTCGGTCCTGATCTTGGTCTTGGACTTAAAAATGGTGGACTTGTGTACAGCTCTCATGGAACGTCAATCAAGTTAACATTGAAACCAAGGTAGTCCCTGTTACCATCTTTTTTACCGGATCAGCCCCATGTTTCCCATTCCTATGTTCCGCAGTCCGTATGTTCCCCAGTCCTTATGTTCCCCAGTCCCTATGTTCCGCAGTCCCTATGTTCCCCAGTCCCTATGTTCCCCAGTCCCTATGTTCCCCAGTCCCTATGTTCCGCAGTCCCTATGTTCCCCACTCCCTATGTTCCCCAGTCCATATGTTCCCAAGTCCTTATGTTCCCCAGTCCCTATGTTCCACAGTCCCTATGTTCCCCAGTCCTTATGTTCCACAGACCCTATGTTCCCCACTCCCTATGTTCCCCAGTCCCTATGTTCCCCAGACCCTATGTTCCCCAGTCCCTATGTTCCCCAGTCCCTATGTTCCACAGACCCAATGTTCCCCAGTCCCTATGTTCCCCAGTCCCTATGTTCCACAGACCCAATGTTCCACAGACCCAATATTCCCCAGACCCTATGTTCCCCAGTCCCTATGTTCCCCAGACCCAATGTTCCCCACTCCCTATGTTCCCCAGTCCATATGTTCCCCAGTCCCTATGTTCCCCACTCCCTATGTTCCCCAGTCCCTATGTTCCACAGACCATATGTTCCCCAGACCCTATGTTCCCCAGTCCCTATGTTCCCCACTCCCTATGTTCCCCAGTCCCTATGTTCCCCAGACCCAATGCTCCCCAGACCCTATGTTCCCCACTCCCTATGTTCCCACTCCCTATGTTCCCCAGACCCAATGTTCCCCAGACCCTATGTTCCACAGACCCTATGTTCCACAGACCCAATGTTCCCCACTCCCTATGTTCCCCAGTCCATATGTTCCCCAGTCCCTATGTTCCCCACTCCCTATGTTCCCCAGTCCCTATGTTCCACAGACCATATGTTCCCCAGACCCTATGTTCCCCAGTCCCTATGTTCCCCACTCCCTATGTTCCCACTCCCTATGTTCCCCAGACCCAATATTCCCCAGACCCTATGTTCCACAGACCCTATGTTCCACAGACCCTATGTCCCCACTCCCTATGTTTCCCAGTCCCTATGTTTCCCAGTTCCTATGTTCCCCAGTCCCTATGTTCCCCAGACCCTATGTTCCACAGACCCTATGTTCCCCACTCCCTATGTTTCCCAGTCCCAATGTTCCCCAGTTCCTATGTTCCCCAGTCCCTATGTTCCCCAGTCCCTATGTTCCACAGACCCTATGTTCCACAGACCCTATGTCCCCACTCCCTATGTTTCCCAGTCCCAATGTTCCCCAGTCCCTATGTTCCCCAGACCCTATGTTCCCCAGACCCTATGTTCCACAGACCCTATGTCCCCACTCCCTATGTTTCCCAGTCCCAATGTTCCCCAGTTCCTATGTTCCCCAGTCCCTATGTTCCCCAGACTCTATGTTCCACAGACCCTATGTTCCACAGACCCTATGTCCCCACTACCTATGTTTCCCAGTCCCAATGTTCCCCAGTTCCTATGTTCCCCACTACCTATGTTTCCCAGTCCCAATGTTCCCCAGTTCCTATGTTCCCCAGTCCCTATGTTCCCCAGACCCTATGTTCCACAGACCCTATGTCCCCCCTCCCTATGTTTCCCAATCCTTATTAAATTAATGGATCTGCCATTGTTTTGTGTACTTTATAGAAGAAAGCTACAATGATTATATCCATAATGTAAAAGAAGTATGATGAAACAAAATCAAACATACTCATCAAAATTACAGTTTATGAAATATTAGGGTTAGGGTTCATGGGGAACATAGGTATGGGGAGCATAGGTACTGGGGAACACAGACATGGACCCTTTACGTTCTAATGACAATAAACAAATATTTTATTGCTTTTCCTTAAGAATCTTTTTGAATTTTTTTATTTTTTTTCTTCATCTTCCACAGTGACTATTAAAACTGCTCAACCTGAAAGGAGAAACGGTTAAGTGGGTGGAGAGTCATAAATATTTTGGCAAAAGATCAACTTTACCCCACCTTCTTTACACGTGATTCAGACATTTTATCACAAATGAAAATGTTTTAACTCTGTGTATTATTCACCAGTCGAATCTGTTCTTGCTTTTAACATCCAGGTTCATCTGCCAAAACTATTTCTCAGAGAATATTGGCACAACATCAGAAGTTCATGAGTTTAAGTCTTTGTATGTACATCTGATCCAGAGAGTTACGTCTGGCTCGGCTAATCCAGTCCAAACACACAGTGACTCAGCAGACAATGAGTTCCACTCAACTAAATCTTAGCTTATCTTCCAGATGCCACAAATTCCATTTCAGCATTACTGCTGTTCAAACACAACAGAACAGTTGGCTTTTGTTAGGTCATGAAGAAAAAGCGGACTCTGCTGATGTTTACATTATTACGAATGACGCTTTACCTAGTAAAAAATACATACAGTAGCAGCCCTACTTTATCACACACCCACGTCAGTGTCACGACTGTGCTGTGATCCAACCTGCTCTCCAATAACATCCTGCAGCCATTCATTTACATTAAATTAACGCTCCGGGCTCGGGGCGTTTCTGTGTGGAGTTTACATGTTCTCACTGTGCTTGCGTGGGTTTCCTCCGGGTGCTCTGGTCT
>JBCNYH010000026.1:38558613-38570131 GCA_039654325.1 Tandanus tandanus
GCGTGCGTGTGTTTGTGTGTGTGTGTGTGTGTGTGTGTGTGTGTGTGTGATATTAATTAAATATGGATTAAATGATTTGTAGGAGAATCTCAATATAGCTGTCTAATATAGATGCACATACAGTAGTTTGTACAGTATTATTTTCATGCTGGAAAATGCTGGGAAGCCCCATCAACCAGCTTCGATTACATAGCAACCGTTTAGCAACACCGTAGCAACAATAACATGAGCTTCTGCTGTGTACAGCCGACACTGTCATTCGGAAATTCTGCCTCAATGAAACTTATTCAAGCAGAAATGCCTTAAAAACTTCTTGGAGATTCCTTCCAACTTAAAATTCAGCATCAAATCAACTTTTCCATGTCTGTTCCCCTCCACTTGTACCAACTTCCCATTTCTGAGTTAACGCGAACGCAGCATTAGCAACATCTTAGCAATCTTTTGAAATACCATAACAACCATCTGGGGGCATTAAAGCAAGAATACAAAGCAACAGAAAGCAACACCGTAGAAACCACCTGAGATTCAATAGAAACCATCGTTGCAACCGCCTACAACCACTTCAGCAACAACAACCTGCCAACCATATAGCAGTGACAAGGAACACCAGAGCAACTACCCAGGAAAACCTAAGTAACCACATAGCATTGCTGAGGGACTTACTGACACTGTGCTTCAACTCTGCATTATTAATCAATTAGATCATTCATGTAGTTTTTTTTTGTTTTAGGAAATAAACTTTTCTAGGCCAGTGCAGTTAAATGCAGGGTCCAAGAGTCTGAATCTACTGACAAGAGCTGCGAAATAAATGAATTATCTGCCAAAAATAACTACACAGATTTACACACTTTGCATAACATACAGAAATACTTCAATACAACTCCAGCATAAACATTCATTATAATTTAGTTCATAATAAAGACGTTTTGTGATCTAATATCAAGTTCGGAACATGTAGAAACTGTATTTTTTTATTTTATTACTTTGAAACTACATATGGATGAATATAAGAACATGTTTTATTTATCCCTTTCACCATGTAATGTGTGTTTCTGTCTACTAAGGGGAGACGCTTTTTGAGATATTAATTTCAAAGCTCACTGCTGCCCACTGAAATAGTTATTTACAATGTTGTGGGATTTTCATAAGTGCATCATTTATCTTACCTGGTTAAAATTAAACACATATTTCCATTTAAATGATCCTGCATGACGAGGGATTTTACTAGGGGAAAGGTTCTCCTAATCTGGACATATCTTGGCATGTTTGTTCGCTCTTACTGTATTTATTACCTTGTTTTTGGAATTAATGCTCAGACGCATCATCAACAATAAAACAACCTGCTAAAAGAAAAGGCTAATTTACAAAACTTACTAGTTTACCTAAAAAAACAAATATATAAAACTTAACTAGCTAGAAAATTTACCAAAATTAATATACCTGTACAAAACATAGGAAAGTCATTTAAGAAACGAGGGTACAAAATGTAATTAGCAAACCAAGTGAAATACACAAATGTAAAATTAATTTAATCGAACCTTAAAAATTTGGGTTATATATGGCAAATATAACAGATTGATATTTTCAGCTTTACTTGTGAAGTAAAATTTTTATCTGGTACCTCCAGCCAAAGACACAATCTTAAATCTTAAACTAAGATTAAACAAACAAACAAACAAACAAACAAACAAAAAAAAAAATTAGGAGAAAAACGGAATTAAAAGATATAGAAACATAAAATATAGATATATAGATATTTAAAAGACAAAATTGAGATTTTTAATAAGGATAATTGAAAGAAAAATAAGTAAGAAGGAGAAAAGAAACCCAACTAAAAACCTTTACTTTAACAGGAATATAAGTATTCAATTTCAATACTTCAGTAAAGTACAAGACTTATAATCATTACTCACAGTAACACAGTACAGCTACTAAAGTATTAAATTTTTTTGCTCTTGCTACGGTATTTAATAATACTGTGTATATTTTTGTTAATTCATTAGGTCTATTTTGGCAAAATCAAAACAATATGGTACACGTTTAAAAGTAGTATACACTTTAACACGTGAAATATTAGTGGCTAGTGGTGCAGAGACATTTATAATCCATGAACTGGGCTTCCTACTCTACAAGTTTGAAAACGTCTATGTTGGACTTTTTAACGTGAGATTTATCTAAAGTTAAACAGTGTGTACTACGTTGAGTTTAGAAATTTTTTTAATGTTGGGTATTAATAGGCAGCTGATGATGTTAAAGCTACATAAAAGATCATTTTTAATCCAGGCGGCATTTTTGCAAACTATGATACACCAAACTTCCATAAAGTACCACTTTAGTTTAATTGTGCTTCTCAGGATTGTGCTTCTCTTTACACTTTTTGTCCATGTAGCTGTAGTAGCATCAGTGTTCTCAAAGCTTGAGTTTGGGTCGCTGTTGCAGCTGACATAAGGTCCTGCCCATCTCTTTGCTCCACATAGACTGGGCCAGCTGGTCCATCTTTGCTGCTCCAAGTTGAAGCCATTGTGAAGGTGGTCTACAGGGGGAAAATATGGACGTGGAATAAATGTAAGTGAATATAGTGGCATGATTTGAGCTTAGCTATGCTGACATTCGGAGTCTGAATTCAAATGGATCTTCCTGAGGGAGGGTTAGATTACTTAAAGTCATGAATGTCATGACTAAAGCTAAACATGCTCTTGGTACTGACCTGATTATCTGGTTTTGCTTGATGCCTCCTTTGGCCTTTTTCTCTGCTAATGGATTGCCAATCCCAGAACCAAATAATCGGGCCCAGCGCAGCTCCACTGATGGTCTCACCTCGTGAGTCCTCATTGAAAACCCCTCCCTTCTTCTGTCCCCATTTCCCACCAATGTCTCCTCATTTTCTATCCGAGGAACAGTGTCAGAGCAATCTACTTCCACTGCATGTTCGGTGATGGGTGTCTGGCTGAGCCACCATCCAGCATGCTTCTTTTCTGAAACTGGTTTCTGCACTGGTTCTCCGGTGGATTGTTCAGACACTGGAAATGCACAGCCTTGGAGGATCTTGTACATGTTAGTGCTACATGATGTACAGATTTCGGTCTGGGATGAACAGCATGGTTCTCTTTTCTTCTTTAGTTTAGACCTTTTTGGTTTCTCATCACTGTTCTGCCTGTTAGGCGTCTTTGAAAACGAGCAGCCGGACAAGGCAAGAAACTTGGAGTGTTGGACGAATGGCTGGTTCTGTTCCTGTCTTCTCTGGCGCCTTGACTCAGAGAGCAGGTGAAGGTCAAAGGGCAGCTCGGACAGTGGCTGCACCAGAAGGAGGAGCTCCTGAAACACCGATTTACAGGCTGGATCCTGGGACAAAGCAAGGAATGCCCAGGGGTGGTAGTAGTCTGCAATCACATCTGTGAGGGAAAATAATAAGGTATGTTTAAGCGGTTCGACAGATGAGTGGATGAGTGAGTGAATGGGAGAGTGAGTGAGGTTTGCAATGTTTACAGGTGTCTCTAAACAAACTAAAGGGGTATTCATGGAATGCAAGGTACCTCTGCCACACAGCATGGATAATGAAGAAAATCGGCCCTATATGGGTACTGGTTTAAATTACACATATACTTGTCTTATGAAGTGTTCTGTAGTATGTGGACGTCACCAGAGTAGCAGAGGGAAAAAATCTCATTTGAAACATTTACAAGATGGCTGGCATTTGACTTTTAATGATCACCCAAGGTCAAAGGTAAATGTCTTATTTCAAAGTCCATACATGGTTTCCTGTTAGTGTTCTGTAGTAAGGGCATGCCTATCGGCACTCATTTTAAAGTTGTGAGTTATAATCTCCAAATATTTGTGACCTTGCCTTGACCCTGACCTTTGACTTAAACATTCCAAAATCAAATAGTCTCTGGGACTCAAGTAGGGTAGTGTCCCCACCAAGTCTGGTGAAAATCCATTCCCTAGTTTTGTCAGGATTTTGCTCACAGACAAACAGACAGACAGACAGATTCACAAATGCTGGTGATTACAACACCAGGACACGGTTACAGGTTTATTGATTTTATATATGTAGCTATATAATCTAAAAGACCTGTTTCACTGGGATTTCCAGCAATATGTTGTAAACAGATCATTAATATCTTACCTACACAAGTGTGCAAGTGCCATAACCAAGAATCCAAAGCAGACAAGCTGTGAAACAATATTGTTATTACTACAGAGCCATTTGATTTATTTGCTCCAAAAGTTAATGTGTTTTGCAGGAACACTCACTTCAGTAGACCTAAAAAGAAGGCATTAAGCCTCATCCTGTGGTTGGTTAACTTTGAGCACTTCTTAACAACGGAGACCAGACTGTACAACATGCGGGTAGAGGGGCCTGGGGGGGGGGGGGGGGAAACAAAGTGCATTTATACATAAAACTGCAATAAACACAAGCGCATGGTGTGTGATTTTCTATAATAACTGTAAAACTGTAGTTTAGCCACTGCTTGTCCCCCTATAATCACTCCTTGCTGTATTGAGACGTGTCTGTCTTTTATAATTAGATTTGTTTAATTGGCTCAATAAAAACAAAACAATAACTAACCCCTTTCAATGCAGCATATTTAATGTCCAAGATAAAAGGAGCTTTCCATATTATAATTCATTGTAAAACAGCTGTAAGATCGATGAGCATTCGCAAACCTGGCTGTGTTGAGGCCTCCACCACACTCCATGGCTTAATACTGCGTCGTCCAACAATCAAATCCAGCTTGAATGGTTTCAGCCCGTCTTGGAGAATGTTCCGGAAAGCCGGGCAAAGCTGATCTAGGACCAGTTGACTGATTCTGGCACACAGTGAACTGTTCCCCAGTCGAAACTATGATCAGATTACAGCAGAGTCGATTATATAAAGTCACAGTGAATATTATCATTAGCACATTTAATCAACTCCTGGACTGGAACAGCAGCTCAGATCAAGATTAAGCAGTGCTAAAGTGCTAATTGCATTGGTTTTTTTTCCATGTTAAATTAATGAGTGAGGTTTTTGCATTTAAAAAAGTCCCTGTTCTGGTTATACTACCTTCTCATTAGGGTCTGTGCACGAGCTGAAGTGGGCTGTGATCAAATCCACTGCTACACTCAGGGACTCCAGCATGTCTAAAAGAAGAGCAAATTCAAGGGGGAGACAGAAAGAGAATTCACGTGACTCACTCAAACAACAGCAAAGCAAGCGCTGAGATGCGAACCACAACCTGCAGTGAGATGGGGAATTTGTACCACAAACAAATAGCAATTACTAACAGTTTATTTACATGTGAATGACATGCCTAAAGACAAAATTTAAATACATTAAGGAAGCCGAACAGCATTTTTATGGGGCGAAAAAGAGTCGCATTAGTGTGCTTGCAATAGCACACACTCATACATGGTACGTTCCTCAGTCCAATACAGGGCATAATAAAAAGTAGGTCACAAGCACCTACGGGGAAGCACAGACGAGAGACTGCAGAGAAAACTGAGCCTTTCTCTGTGCCAGATAAAAAATACTGCATCAAAACACTGCAGGAGTGTCAGACGTAGAGTACTACACAAAAATGATTCAGGTGCAATGAAATTCAGCCCATGACTACATTAAATGGAATATGCACAACATTTACTGGCAAATTATTTGGAATTTAAGACGTGTTCAGTGACTATCAATATGCAAAAATAAATATCTATCAATAAAACAATACTTCTCAAAGTGTTTTATTTCTCCTATAGAAGAGCAGTCAACAGCAAGTCCAACCAGGATAAAGCAGCTAGCTTAAACTAGCTACTACTAGCTTACTAGCTCTTTAAAATGATCACGTATTACTTCAGCGGTTCCGTCAGGCAACGTTAGTCCTTGCTTCTTGTCAAGTATTTGCAAGCGCTGAAACACTACTATTACTACTAGGCATGCACACCGACATGTTGCCTTGTTCACTGACTGTTCCAGCCCTGGTAGTTATGCAAATTTGTTGTTTTGTCCTATTGGCTGGTCTGCGCTGTGTGTCGCTAAGAAAATGACAGAGTGCACAGCGTACAGCTGCACAAACAAAGTGCGAAGACCACTTCAACCCGACCTGCTATCGGCGTGACCACCAGGCAGAACTACTTGGCACGAAGCCCAAGCTTTTACATCTAAAACCGGACGCTGTCCCTACAGAATTCCTTCATAAAAACTCAAAGGATGACGACGGACGGGAGCAGCGCCTCGCCAAAAGGAAGAGTAAAAGGTAAGAGCCTTTAGTACGTGGGGAGTTTGATCACCTAATATGTCGCTTGCTGCTTGTTTACGTCGCTGGACGACCCGGCCCAACGAGTTCACGTCACTTCCGGGGAAAAAAATGGTTCCGCATTGGTTTGGCCCCCGCTAGTAATCCAGGGGATAAAATATGCTTTTTATGGTCATTTATGTTAAAATAAGCGTCTGTATCGCTTAAACGTATTACATTTCGCACAAATTATGCTGGAAGGATCACCAATATCGCTTCTCTTTAGGTAAGTTATAATGCACAGTGAGCTGGTCATTACTGTGAAATAACCCCTGACAGCGTGATCTGGACCCTGGTGTGTAGCACAGGGGTCTTGAATAACTCTGAAGGAGTTTATTTTGAGATAAAGACTGTTTCAATGTACATTATCCTGCTCATTACATGGCTACTTACTAAAGAAATCAATAATTGGACACATCATAAAAATCATTTTCATTCATTCATCCATTCACTCATTTTCTGAACCGCTTAATCCTAATTAGGGTCGCAGGGAGGCTGGCGCCCATCTCAGCCGACAGTTTGAATATCAACTTCTACAGTTCCATGAACCCTATAGATGCAGCAGAAAAGAGCTCACACCCATCAGGATAGAAATGTTTCCTTATCTCACCTTTCCTCTGCAGCAGATCAATAGGAAGAAATTTAGTGGAAGGATCTGGTGATGAGCAGAACTCTTGAGGCGGTTTATCAGCCAGAGAGGATGAGTCACCATGCTGCTGCTGCTTTTCTTTTGGCAAGAAACCTGTACATACATAGCAAGAAAACCTGAAATTACCATGAACTGAGCATATGCAAAACTAGAGTGATGGCATTTTTTTTAAAGTTACTAAAATCCTACAGGAAAGCTTTTTTGGTTCATAGACTTGAATAGCAGCAGGATGAACATCCTCAGCATTGCTTCGTCCAGCGCCAGAAAGTGTAAGGGAGGTGTCAGGCGTCAGGGGTGTCACTGAAGTAATGGTTGTAGACAAACTATAATGAGGCAAAACAAGCTCCTCTTGAGTTCTTGCTTCTGGTGCAAGACATTGTTGATGTCCAGTCTCAAATGGTTTAAGAGTTGAACAGGTTTGATCTAAGCAAGTATCTTTTGCTCCTGGGATATTATTAAGCACATTGTGTTCCATGGTCTTTGTACTTCTGCATTTGAGGTCTGGATGACCCTGGAAGAATAGTGGGCTGGGTGGAGCCCAATGGGGCCGAATTTGCCACTCATTTGGGGTTGGGGTACAGGTAGAGCAAGTTTCAGAACATGAGGCTACCTCCAGATGAGTGGAAGAATAGTTGTCTAAAGGCGAGTGTGTTAAACAGCTAGGCAGGTCAGTGCTTTTGGATACACCATGTTTGCGCCTTATGTAATGGTTTATCAGGGAGCCCAGGGCTTTGCTCGATTGCTTTCCTGATGGTGTTTGAAGGACAAAAGGCTGGATGGGTAGAGAGGTAGGTCTCTGTGGTTTAGTGCAGTTCACCACCTCTGGGCATGGTTCAGGTACTTCTGTGGAAGCAAAGACACAGGAAGGGCATATTATCCACTCATTCATTCATTCATACATTCGCCACTTATTCTGTTTAGGGTCACTGGGAAACTGAAACCATTGATAGAAAGTTAGAGTATACCCCTGCAGCACCAAAACAACCAATCACACTCACATTCAGAAATAGGGACAATTTGGAATAGAAAATTTGCCTAATGTGCATGTCATTGGACTGTAGTAGGAAACCAGCCCATTCTTGGTGAGAACATGCGAACTCCACACAGTAACACCCTTGCAGACCACATGGCTCGAATTCACGACCTTCTCGCTGTGAGGCAAGAGTGCTATCCACTACATCCCCAAAAGGTCTTGGTGAAGTATTCCATCAATCAGTATAAACCCCCCCAAATTACTACATCTTCAGGAAGTGGTTGGGATCATGGTGGATTTGAAGATTATCCTGGGTGAAAGGTAATAATACCCTCTTCATGGGCTGCCTGTACACAACAAGGCAACACGGACACAGACATTCACGCCAAGGACAATCATAGTCAGTCTCCCCACTGGCATGTTTTTTGGGAGGTAAGAGGAAAATGGGGAAATAACCCACACACACATAAAGCACAGTTCCAACCCTTGGAGATGTGATGTGACAATGCTAATCAGTATGCTACCATTAAACCTTAATAGAAAATTCATTCATTCGTTTTCTGAACCGCTAATTAATCCTAATTAGATAACACCTTTGATTTCCTTACCCAGTGGTGGTATGCTGGCAGACTCAGAGATTCCAGATTCCTTCAGGGTATTGCTTGTGGTTAAAGTTACATTTTGTTCCAGCTGAGATTTTCTCTGAACAGGTGAAATGTTCTTGGAGGCCTGGGAACAAGTAGGACGCTCCATGTTGTCTTTCACCACTGAAGGACTTCTCTCACTCTTTTTGTAACGGGCGAGCTCTGCAAATGAGGTTTTATGCTGCTTCAGGACATATGAGGAGACGCTTATCTGGCTTGGACAGCTCAGCACACGGTGCAGACCTTCCTGCTTTGGTAAACAATGGCATAGTTTGTTATTCCAGCTCTGAGATACTTGTGTAGCACTAGTGTGCTCATGAATATTGGGTTCTGGATCTTTGCATTTGTTATGATGTGTTTTGCTGCGAGTCTGTCTTTCATTTATTCCCCTCGAAATCTTCTTGCTTCTTTTGCTTCTCTTTAGTTCTGCGTCCTCAGCAGCCTGGGAAAGAAGAATATATATAAATTGGAGTAAACTGTAGAAAATAATTGATTGCCAAGATCTTCTTTAATATGATGACTACCATACCTGGAGGTCCCTTTGGTTGACTTCAACCACCTCCGCATCTTCTGTTTGTGGCTTTCCGAACAGAAAGTATTCTGTAGGTGGCGTCAGACTTCCGTGGCTGAGAGCTTCTGAGGAACTTGTCAAAGATGACCACGCTGGACTAACCACAGACTGAGACGAGAGATCACAGGTCACCAGCTTGTAATAATTGTTGGTATATGTGGTCAGCTGACCTTGGCAAGGAGCTACATCGGAAATTTCCTGAGACGACAAACCGTTACAGTCAGCCTGGTAGATGTTACAATTTGGATCAACTCTAGAAGGAGACCAGCATGGAATCAGCTTGGAGTCATCATCCTGATGCATGGACCCTGATCCTTGGGACTGTTTTGCAGGACTGTCCAGGTCATATGGTGTAGCAGGGACAGCATTATTAGTTTTGTTATAAATGGCACTGAAATTTACAAGCACCCCATCTGAGCTGTTGCAAGAAGAATCACTGACATAATCGGTCTGGTTTTGATTCAAAGGCTCACAATTTAAGAAGTCATTAGTATTGTTAGGAGCATGGGGATAGCATTCATGTCCATTAAAAGTTTCCCACTTTTGACTATCACAGTCTTTTTCGTCAGACCAGTCGTGTTCCTCACAGTCCATTAAAACTGGGGTATCTTCAATGTCCCTGCAAAGTTGCAGCCCTGAGTCGGAAATGATTGGTTTGTCATGTCTGACAGACCCCAAATACTCCAAAATGGTATTATTATGGTTGCATGCAGTAGTACTGACAGTGCGCTGGTTGCAACAAGGCAACCAAGGATTTGTGGCATACCTCAAGGTCGCATCCTTGGTCCCATTTGAATTCTCATGCTGAAGAAATGTGTACCCTTTACAGTACTTATGCAAAGTGCTTGCAGAGGTATCAAAATTCTCCCCAGCCTCATGAACCTCCGATTCAAGAACAAACAAGTTACAACAGCGCAGGGTTGTCGAGTTGTAACCTCTTGTGTTTCCAGAACCTGGATCTGAGATTCCTGCCCTTTGGTTGGAGCAGAACTTGCTAGTCTGACCCTGGGAGTCACCATTCAGTGCTTCATTTGGGAGATTTTCTCTTTCAGGCAATGAAATACTGTGAGTCAGATTTAAAGAGCAGGGCCTTCTCGGTTTCGATCCCAGGGTATAAATGGAATAACCCACAGACTGGCCCTGAACCAGAGGGACATGTCGGACAACCAGGGTTTCTCCGGACACGTTATCAGAAGTAGCCATTTTCAAAGGAACAGCCAGAAGTAAGTAATAAGAGAACAGATAGTAAAGCAGGACGTCCAGTCTCTATAACATGCTTCATCTCCAGGAACACCTAATAAACAAGAAGGGAAATTGATACGTCATTTGATATTAGAGGAAATCTGATTTGGTAGAGAAGGCTCACTTTACTAGATATTGCATGAAATAAAAACATTTAAAAACATGTTCATTCTACAACATTTTCACTTTTGCTTTATAATATGTAGTATGCCAAAGAGAACGTTGGGTTACATTACAGTAAATTTGGCGACAGCATCAAATCTCACCGATCCATTAAGCTCCTGCCACTAAATGAAATTCAACAACCCACAGAGTCTCAGACTCCAGAGCAAATGCCAAACATTTTCCCATCACTCACACACACACACACACACACACACACACACACACACACACACACACACACACACACACACACACAGCGGCATAACTCCAAACATTCGGATCACATTTAAATGTTTACTTACCAGGAGAAAGCCATAAAAACAAAGTGACAGCAGGATTAGTTTCCTTCAGACTTCCTTCGCTGTCTCCCTCCCTCCCACTAACTGTTTCTCTCGCTCCAGTCTCCTTCTTCTCCACCCACTCCCTCCCTCTCATCGCTCAGCACAGCGGTTCTGCACCCTGCATAGTCCTATGGCAACAGCATCAGCTATGTCTCTGAGCGTGCTCGCTGATTTGCTGAGGCTCATGTGGAAGGCAGAGTTCTGTCGGCTCTCAGCGTGGGGGAACTAAATGCTGACTCACACAGCCGTGATGCTACAGGACACGGGACAGGAAACTCTGACAGCTCTGTTCCAGTAACACTTATATTTTGGCATCAGTTATAAATGGCCATTATTAATAATAATTATAATAATAATTTCATATTCATTTTAAGTGAAATGGCTCAAAGTGACTCAGATTTGTTATGATAAGGTTAGGG
This sequence comes from Tandanus tandanus, assembly GCA_039654325.1. Taxonomy (NCBI): domain Eukaryota; kingdom Metazoa; phylum Chordata; class Actinopteri; order Siluriformes; family Plotosidae; genus Tandanus; species Tandanus tandanus. The sequence goes on from JBCNYH010000026.1 coordinate 38,569,884, forward strand.
AAGGCAAATCAAACAGAAATGGCATTAGGGAAATGTAGAGTAGATAGATGTGTAGTAGTAACATGCTAATAAGGTGTAATTAACTTTAGTATCCTTATTAGCACTTTTAATTCATTGTGTTTTGTCTGATTTAAAATATGTACAGATGGAATTGCATGGAGAATGACTAATGGGGGGGGGGGGGGGGGGGGGAGGGGGGGGGGGGGGGGGGGGGGGGGGGGGGGGGGGGGGGGGGGGGGGGGGTGGGG
>JBCNYH010000026.1:38597235-38610805 GCA_039654325.1 Tandanus tandanus
CACACACACACACACACACACACACACACACACACACACACACACACACACACACCTAGGGGCAATTTGGAACTGCCAGTTAGCCTAATGTGCATGCCTTTGGACTGTGGGAGGAAACCGGAGTACCCAGAGGAAACCCACTCAAGCACGGGCAGAACATAAAAAAAAAAAACCCTTCATGCAGAAACGCCCTTGCTGAGTCCCTTGCCACCCAATCCTTTACTGATGTTTTCACTTATTGATTTCCTGTGTTAACTTTTACCCTCTAGATCATCTTTAACTTGCTAATTTTTACCTGCTTGTTTAGTTTTCACCTACTAGGTCATATCTGTATATTAGTTGACTGTGATGGCCTGGAGAGCTGTCCAGGGTGTAGCCCGTTCACGCCCAGAGTCGACTGAGCAAAGCGCCAACCTCCCTGCAACCCTAATTAGGATTAATCAGCTTAGACAATAAATGAATGAATTATCTTTGATTTACTAGTTTTCATTTACTAGGTCAGTTTTTCTTGGTGTAAACTCACTATTTAAGTTTTGCTAGATTCATTTCACTTGCAATGTTAGCATTGACTGCATTAGCATTATTATTTTCTCAGTCTGCATGGAAACTGGAACATTATCAGACTTTGTACATACTGTACTGCTCTGAGATCTGAGCGCAGACTGATCGGAACCAGTACAGAACGGACCGTAGAGAAACATAATGTAACCAGCACTCACAATGTCGTCTGAACCGTCTTTGATCAGTGTGATGCTCAGTACCAGGAGCAGCGGCACCACGGTAGTGAACCAGGATAGAGATGAGATCTGAGGAATTACCTGCGACACACAAACACACAAACACCATAAACAACACACAAACACCATGAGCAATTCCCAAACTCCATAAACAACAAACAGCACAAACATCATAAACATCATAAACATCACACACACAACACACAAACACCATGAACAACACACAAACACAATAAACAACAAACACCACAAACAACAAACAAGCACCATGAACAACAAACAGAACAAACCCCATGAGCAATACACAAACACTATAAACACAAAAACACCATAACCAACAAACAAACAACACACAAACACCATAAACAACAACAGCACAAACATCATACAAACAACACACAAATACCATAAACAACACACAAACACTAAAAACAACAAACACCACAAACAAACATCATAAACATCACACAAACACCATAAACAACAAACAGTACAAACATTAGAAACATCACAGAAACATCGCACAAACGCCAATAATACCACACAATCACAATAAACAACACCACAAACAACAAACAAACATCACATAAACAACACACAGACACCATGAACACCATAAGCACACCAACACACAAACACCACAAAAAACAAACATCATAAACACACCAACTCCATAACCAACACACAAACACCATAAACACCATAAACATCACACAAACACCACAAACAACAAACATCATAAACATCACACAAACACCATACACACCAACACCATAACCAACACACAAACACCATAAACACCATAAACACACAAACACCATAAACCATATAAACAAAAACAAACACAGCGAACAGAAACACCATAAAAACACAAGGTGGAGTTAATAATAATAATAATAATAATAATAATAATAATAATAATAATAATAATGATAATTTTGAAACATTTACAAAGATATATATATATATACATGATTTATATGACATGTTATATTCATGTATTTTAATCAAATAATATTTTGAAATATATAAAAAAAATATATTACATGCTTATGTGCAAAAAATGTAAAAAGGTGTTTATTGTGTATCCCTGCTGTAAATAGAGATCGCAGCAGTGGTTTAGTTTATTCGGTTCTCACCTGTAAGATAAGGAGGAAGACGAAGTAGGCGTTGGCCAGACGCTGGAACTGCTCGAATAGATTGAGCGGCAGGAAGGTGAAGACGTTGTACTTAGAGGTTTTGATGGCATTATTCTGCAAAGACATAATCACAGTACAAACTTACATACAGTACACACACACACACACACACACACACACACACAGTGTACACTTATATGACTTCTCTGTAGTGATCTTTACTTACAGCGTAATTGAAGGAGAGATTAAATTCTCTGTCGTTTGCTCGTAAGTGCCTTTCCTCTGTGTGACAAGAAAACATCAAGCTCTTACAGCTTCTACAAACAAGCTTGATGATGATGATGATGATGGTCATACATACCCTGTACGTTGCTTTTCTTACTCTTTCCACCACACAGTGAAAGCCCAGAGCCCATCTTTCGTTCTACACATCCAGCAGCATGCTGAAGAGAAGACGAGATGAGAAGAAATGGAGATGGAGAAATACAGCAGGTTAAGTTCATAAGAAGGATGCCGGTTCAAAGCCCAGGACTAACTAAGAACTCTAAGAAACCAAGATACTGTTAAATGCTAGTAATCTGATTGATCAGCGGGTGTTGATTTATTTTCTATAACAACAGTTCTGACATCAGTCCAGCTGCAAATTCTGCAGGTTTATACTGTATTAATGAACATATTCTAATATGTTATCCTTTCTACAGAGGGACTTGTATGGAGGATGTTTAAAGGGTGCCTGTGGTGAATTTGTATTGCTAGCTCTTTAAAACGATCACGTATGACATCAGTGGTTCCGTCAGGCAACATCAGTCCTTGCTTTTTGTCAAGTACGTACGAGTGCTGTAACACTATTACTATTACTACTAAGCATGTGCAGCGACATGTTTCCTTGTTCACTGGCTGTTCCAGCCCTGGTAGTGACGCGAATTTGTTGTTTTGTCCTATTGGCTGGGCTGCGTGCAGCAGACACCAGTCTAAGATAACACATTATCGGCCAGTGCTGAGCTGTGTGTCGCCAGGAAAATGTAGGTGTGCAAAGCACAAACAACAAGCACAGAAATCGCGGAAAACGTATCATAACATCGGCGCAGGCCGTACTCGGAAGACGTTTCCTTTCGGACGCAACTCAGTAGTCTGCGAAGACCACTTCAACCCGACCTGCTATCAGCGTGACCTCCAGACAGAACTACTTGGCACGAAGCCCGAGCTTTTACGTCAAAAAACGGACACTGTTCCTACAGAATTCCTTCATAAAAAGTCAAAGGATGACGATGGACGGGAGCAGCGCCTCGCCAAAAGGAACCAGTAAAAGATAAGAGCATTTAGTATGTGGGGAGTTTTATCACCGAAAATGTCGCTCGCTGCCTGTTTAATTGCGCTGGATGACCCGCTAGTAATCCGAGGGATAAAGTTGCCTAGTATAGTGCTTTTTATGTTCATTTATACCTAAATTTATTACATTCTGCATAAATTATGCTGTAAGGATGACCAATACCGGTACACTTTCATGAAAACAGATTTAAAAATGTATATATGGTGGCATTTTCTGTAAAAATCCATCCTGGAAGGAGTTTCCACTATCAAGACGTCAGTAAATCAATCAGTAAATTTGTAACTTTAAGGTCTCATCCACACAAAAATCTATTAAAAATATCTCATGTAAATAAAAGAGATAACAGCACACACTCTGATGTTCCATTCCATTAGTGACCCATCATGGCCGACTTGTGCCCATATCATACCCTATCATGGCCTGCTTCTGTCCACATCACGTCCTGCTTATGGTCCCCCGTTGGGTGTACTTTTCTCTGAGAATCAAGCGTCATTACGAATTATTAAAATAATTCCTTTCTTTCATAGATGTCCAACTGATAAAAGCTCAAAAGAGCAAATTTGGGCTGGTAGGGATGGAATACTTTTTCCTGTCAATACGGCAACACTAGCCAATCATGGGTGTCTGGAACTCAGGTATGCATACGTGGGCGGATAGCACTTTCCTCTGAGTTTGTGTCTATTTTAAATCTACTCAGAAATGTAGAATAAAATGTAGAAATGTAAGAGTAATAATTTGTGTGGAGAGGTGTCTGAGAGATGATCTGGACATTATTATTGTGTTGTTACTCACTATGTGGTTAATAATAAACCAGAAAAAAGAGACCATTTTATAACCCCACGTCTTATCAGAACAGGTGATGAGAGATGGTTAAAAATCCAGTATACAGTACTCTCTCTCTCTCTCTCTCTCTCTCTCTCTCTCCACGCCTAACAACATATTAACCCCAAGATTTAATGCTTAAAATAAAACATAGAGCTACTATTAAATGCATTACCAAATCTAAAGGTATCTATCATTATAACTGTGCACAATAGGTGCTTCTAGAGACTCAATCTCTCACTTGTACTTGTTCCAGAGAAGCTTCCATGATGTGCATCAGCATTCATTCATTTTCTGAACCTCTTAATCCTAATTAGGGTCGCAGGGAGGCTGGCGCCCATCGCAGAGGGCAGAGTACACCCTGGACAGCTCGCCAGGCCACCGCAGGCTTCCATGATGTTTTTCGGTAAAACTAAATTCCCCATCACTTGAGTAAATTAATTGACAAATGATAAAATTATAAAAAATGTGCTGATTTCTACTGTATTCATGTTTGTAGACACAAAGTAAACCTTTAAAAGTATAAAAAAGATCATTTAAAGCCGTTTATAAACAAGACTGTATTTGTGTCAGTGCTGGAATGTAAATAATGTTCTGTTTTAATGAATATTTCAAATGTTAGAATAATTTTTTTTAAACTGAAGCATTGCATGGGTAAACTCTCGCACAGAAAACATTAGCTTTGTAAATATATTCAATTAGAAATGTAAATATAATTAAAAAAAAAAAACAATCAGCAGTCAGGTCTGTTCCTACAGTATGTGAATAGTTTCAGGTATATAAATTTAGGCTGTATCTAAAAGCAGAGCTCTCCGTAAGATCTTCTTCTTTTAAAAGATTTCATTGTGATGATTTTTAACCCCCCACCCCACAAAAAGGAAAAGAAATATAGGTGGCATGGTGCCATAATGATTGGCACGTTCATCTCACAGCAAGAAGGTCCTGGGTTCATGTCCCGATCTCGGTCAGGGTGTTTCTGTGTGCAGTTTGCATGTTCTCTTCATGCTTGTGTGGGTTTCCTCCGGGTACTCCGGTGTCCTCCAACAGTCCAAAAACATGCACATTAGGCTAACTGGCTGTTCCAAATTGACTCGAAGTGTGAGTGTGAATGGTTGTTTGTGTGTGGTGGCCCTGTGATGGCCCTGTGTACCCTTCCTCCGCCCAGTGTCGGCTGAGATAGTCGCCAGCCTTCTTGCAACCTTAGTACGATTAAACAGTTTGGCAGCTGAGTGAGTGAGCGAGTGAAGTCAAGTCAAGCAATAGATGTCACAATTAGAACAGTTTTGCATTTTGAAAGATTTTTTTTTCCGGTTTGTGAGCACTCACGATCGATTCACAGACCCAAAGCATGCGGTAGTATACGTACGTACGGACAGAAGGTCACAATAGCCATCATATAAAAACAGGCTGAACATATTCTCTGAAATATGAAGCTACACTTTGCTAATAGGATTCTTTTCACAAACATTTCTGATGTATTTCCAGTGCTGAGTATCTAATTCCAGAATAATTACCCAGAACTCATTTCTTTAAGTGTAACCCAACTTATTCCTAGCTGTGCCTTTTCTATTACTGATTTATAAACAATATTATAAACTTTATCACTCTTAAATCACTTAATGCTTTTATTCGGATCTGATCCTCCTCGCTGAGCCCTTTGGGATCAGTGCAAATTACAGAAGCGATAACACGTACGCCATAACCCTGAACATTAGACCTCTTGCTCTCATTACCCCTACACACACCTTAGTAATGTTCTTTTTATCTTATCTCCTTCAGCCGTATGAAACGGTTCAGTCCAAACTGTTCATAAAGACTGAAAAGGTCATTAAAGGAAATGTTTTATTAGGCATAATCTTCAAATCAAATCAATGTATTCGTCAAGAGGCAGATTGATGACGGTAACAGGAAGTGTCACGTTGGTGTATTTTTTTTCACCCTTAAATAAATAAATGCACAGAAAAATAAATGTAAATTAAGCTAATATCCAACTTCATTGGCATTTCAAATGGCTTTAATTACAGAAATCTAGTAAGACGTCACCGATATTCGGTATGTGTGACATTGACGGTCTCAAAGGCCGCACCACCTTACACACCTCTTCCACACACAGAGTGGAAATATACTTCCTGAAAATAACTAGCATAGAAACACCTGGCGAGTCAGAATGTGATATTATTTTCTAATTCCACTGTATATAAAGAAAAAAACAAATATATTTAAATGTTAATATTTAATTAAAGGAGTTTAATAAAGTTTGGTCAAGTTAAGCACAACCTGTTAAAGCCAAAACATAAACAAAGAAATCCACACAGAGCTCCTCAGACACGTACCTCAGTCACTGATGTCCCATGCAACCACCTAGAGAAACCTCGCCTCAAGCCGGTCCTCAAGAACACAAGAACAATGGGGTGCAAGTGAACCACAGCTCCCACAATGCAACACACACACAGACTCACCTACCTACCAAGCAGGTGCGAATGCAGGAGTGTAGAGAGGAGTCAGGACAGGAGCTGGGTGGAGTCAGGAGGAGAGAGAAGTCGAATGAAGCAATAAAGCGTGGCCGTTTCTCTCAAAGCAAACATGAGCCTGATCTTTGGACTCTGGCAGCGAGGAACTAGAAGGAAAATAGCGTGAACGAGTGAGAACATAACCGGCGCCAGGAAGCTGAACGGATACAGGACACAACCACAGATCGTGTTTAATCATTCATATTTAGGTTAGATGCTCATATTAGAGGACCTGAGTGTGTAAGGAGGATCTGAACACTTTAAGCTCTTTTATTTATTTTAAATGAAGACATAGGCAGGTCAGGGAACATGGGTGATGGGCCTACAAATGATCACGTAAATAAGTAGAGTGGAAGGAGCTGGACATCGTGCAACACGTACAATTTAATAACAGCGCCTGAGGTGGTTATGACAACGAGTCGGAATTCTCCATGCATCTGAAGAATAAACACTTTTATTTCCTGGAACAGGCTTTAATGCGTAATGGGTAATTAGATTTAATAGATAGAGTATAGATATTTGCTTGGGGTTGGGGGGTGTATTTATGCAAATGATATTTTGAATGGGTTACAGGTTCAGATTCATATTTAACCAGAGTTAAAATATTTAACAAAACCTAGGACTATAACTAAAAATAAATAAATAAATAGTTTAAACTTAATATACACTACAGCAAACAATGCCACACGAGGGGAAAATGAAATAGAATTGCAGACAAAAACATCTTAGCTTTCTTTTTTGTTTAATACCCCCACAGCACATTTATTTTATGTGCAGTAAAATAAAAACTAAAACAAACACAAAAGGGTAAAACTAAAATAAAATTACTGACATTTCTCAAAAATAAAACTAAATATGTTCTTGTGAAGTCAACTAAAATGTAACACAAAAAAAAAAAGAAAAAGACTAAATAATATAAAAACTAATACTAACTTCAGATTATAAATAAACCTAAAATAATAGCAGGTTAACCTCAATTCAGATCCAAATTAAAACAACAAAAATAGGGAAAAGTTCAAGTGGGGGTGAAAATGTCTGCAGCACACTTTGGAAATCTGACAGAGGCATGAGGAATCCCCCAGGTGTCAGTTCTTGGGCCACTTTTATTCTAGATTTAGGTACTCCCATAAGATCCGATTTTTCTTGAGTATGTTACCCTGCGCACTCCTCAGAGGAACACGGAGACATCTTTAGTGACATTACATGTTTCATAATGTAAATCAGCAGTGTTTACTACCGTGAGCATTTTTACAAGTAGCTATACATGGGAATTAGATTATATTGAACGGGATGTTAGCAAGTTGCGTTTTGAAAATAGCAGGCAGAAATGCCTTTATAACTATCTAGCTTGAAGAATTTACTAACAGGGCTGCTTTAGCACCAACTACTACTTTTACAATTATTTAAATGTTTCTCAAGTATTTTATATATATGTGTGTGTGTGTGTGTGTGTGTGTGTGTGTGTGTATATATAAACGATCCCTTCAGTAAAATGAATTGCAAGGCCAACTGTGATCTGATAGGTGTGTTGTTTGCAAAAAAAAAAGGGGGAAACTAATCAGAGATCAGTTTGATTGTTCCCATGAGATATATCCTAAGAACTTGCAAATGGTGTGTGAGTGTGTGTGTGAGAGAGAGAGAGAGAGAGAGAGAGAAGCAGAACTCAGTATATTTCCAAGCAGAGTACACGCTACACTAAAAATAATATTTATTTATAAATCAGACAGCAAGAATTTGAATCACATGCCAGATTTGTAAATATATTGTGCAAAAAGTCATTTATTGGAGTGTCTTCACATTCGAATTTTTTTTTTCAGCAGTGAGCACATACGATGCAAATAAAACATTACAATCCCCAAATGTATTTTTTCCCCGTTATTGCAAGACCACACATTTCAAAAAAGACCGTTAAACATAAATGATCACAATAACAAATAACACATGATCAACAATAAAATTAAACAGAGCTCCAGAAATCACAGGAACCAACAGCACCCTCGTAGTTTTTTTTTTTTTTTTGACAAACAAACCAAATAATATAAAAATCAGTCTGAATGAAAATATCACTCGTTCCACAAGAAAAAGAAAAACACGGAGTGTGAATAAAGACACAATGATTTCCATCACCAGCTACAAAACCATTTTACTTGATAATTAACACCATATTAATGAATTATTTATTGAATTAAGGCTGCTTTGAAGTGAAGTCAAACACTCGGATGTGTCTCTACTGTAAAAGCCCAAAGCAGGACTGAACCCAATTTGTTCCTGGGTGTGTGTCTGGTGTAAGGAACTGAATTTTCCTGAAGTGTGCTTTCACAGATGGGGTGTTTACTCAGGTTAAACTGTCCCCTGGGGTGTTCTCTGCCTCGGTGCGGTTCTTTAATGGGGTTTGAAAATCAAAAATTCACACTCTGAGGGTGTGTGAGCGAGAACACATCAGGGTGAACTCCAGTAAAAAAAAAAAATTAAAAAAAAAAAGGTGGAAAAAAAGGTGGGTCGACTCGACTGCAGGAAAGGAAGTGAATGGAAGATGTTGTGTATTTTGTATTGAGATGATTATTAGGGATTAAAAGCTCCGTCGCCAAACGATAACTTGTAAAAACTTCAGGAAAGGGGTTGGTATGGGTGCGATACGCTTTTGATCATGCTGTTGCGCCATTACTGGTCATTATGACTTTTTGCAGATGTTTTATTATTATTATTATTATTACCTGACTTTTGTTTGGCAAAAGAGCTATTCAACACCCTACCAGCCCAGTCCTCTTCCCAGTCCCTGTCCCCCACCCCCTCCACTTTGGTATGACCCATTTCTGATTTTTGTTAAAAATTTGATAGACGCCTCTCTTCCACCTGGTAAATAATTTATTTCACACACACACACACACACACACACACACACACACACACACGCACACACACGCACACACACGCACACACACCAACATACCACTGCGTTTCACTTTGCTTCACTAAACACAAAAGGTCCATATTTGTCCTTATACATTTTATTCATTTGGCACTTTATTTTTTTAAACCAACACGTTTCATTTACAAACACAAACACTGGCCATTTCAATGTGTATACATACAACATTAGCGCTTGCTAGCAAGAGCAAATTCCACACTCATCTAATATAAGTAGAACGCTTTACATAATAATGTGGAACAGGTTAATAATCTGTAATCAATAAAAGTGTTTCTAAATGTACAAAAACTCACACAAGAACCTTGAAAAAACTGTTATTTGCATCTAATAGTGGAAATTAAGCCCCGCCCCTAATCAACCCCAGTGGTACATATGGCTTTAACTCTATGGCTGAGCAGCTCTAAAAATTACACGCCGCCCCTTTAAGTGATCCCTACACACATCATGGAACATTTTATCATACTCATTGAAATTTTTGAAAATGCAAATTTGTATTAAAAGGCTCCTTTAATTCTCTTCTGGTGTCCGTCTATCCGTTGACACTCGATACACATCTGTAGAACACACAGTCCGTACGTGGTTCGGAAGGCACACGGTTAATAAATCAGACACATCAGGACTGGGGGTCAGGGGTCAGGTTCATGTACCACATTGTTCAGAGAGAAACATGGTGGAAAATGCTTTAATACAAAACAAAACCCCTCCAGCGGCGAGAAATAAAATGGAAATACAGTTCAATTTTCCTTCAGATTTGACACATTCGAAAAAAATAAGGCATTTCTATTGACAGGGTAAAATGGCAGGTAGTGAAAAAGTGCACAGTACGAATACGGACCCTGTGAACTGGACTGACTGAGGCTTATCTCCCTCACACACACACACACACACATCCAAACACATTCACACACACCCTGACTCTCTCTCGAACTCACACACACACCCACTCTCTCTCACACGCCCTTCCTCATTCACACACGCCCACACACACCCTCACACGCCTTCAGACATGCCCTGACTGGCTTACACACACCCTCACTCACATATGCCCTCACACACACAAACACACACACCCTGACTCAGTCACACCCCCTGCACACTCTCACACACCCTTGCTCACTTACACATGGGCACACACACCCTCGCATACCTTCAAGCATGCCCTGACTCACTCACAATCACCCTCACACTCACATATGCCCTCACACATACACCCTCACACACACACACACGCCCTTACTCATTTACACACAGCCACACACACCCTCACACACCTTCAGATACGCCCTGACTCACTCACAGACACCCTCACTCACATATGCTCTCACACATACAGTCGCACGTATATACACATATACAGTAGGCAACAGCCATAACATTGAGAATGTAAAGAAAGAGAGAGAGAGAGAGAGTCATTGTATTAAAAAAACTTCTTGCATTTTCTAAATCAGAGTCTGACCGTGTGGACGGAGTGAATAGAAGGACAGGAAGTTGGTGTAAACTCGTCCTCCACCCGCATCCATAACACAGGAAACTGCCCAGGAGAACATCATCACGTAAATCTTTCCAATAGACCAAAAAGCACTTCTCCACCTTGGCACTCTTTATCCCTTCTCCGAGGTCCAGTTCTCACCTCCCCTCCTCGGCAGAGCGGGTTTCGGATTTAAGCTTGACGAACTCTCGGGCCACCTCGTCTCCTGAGCGCTGGGACAGGATGCGCATCACGGTCAGCCCCGTGTCGTCCATGTGCACCTGTGAACCCAGCGGACACCAGCATGCGCAGCTCGCTCGCTGGGCCACGTCTCGGAGCTGGATGACGGCGACGCCCACCACGCGGTCGGCGCGTCCGAAACAGTAGTCCTTCACACACACCTGCAACTCGTAACACTCCGGTCCGTCCTCGTTCCCCAGGATACTGTCGGCCATATACAGGGACACGCAGAATGACGATTGCAAAAATAAAATTCAAAATACAATTATAAAAATACTTGCATGGCACCAAAGTTGACTTAAAAACTACTATTAAATCACAGAGGACTGCTCTGATGGGTGTGGCTTAATATTCTAATAAAATTTTAGTCACTGGGTAAGTGATTACTCTACTACTTCCCTGTTGACCGGCACGGTGGCGCAGTGGTTAGCACGTTCGTTTCACAGCAAGAAGGTCACGGGTTCAAGCAGTGGGGCCAATAATTATGTATAACCACAACACAAACTCACTCCATCACTTCTTTCAGTCTGAGTTTATAAAAGAGGGAGCACTACACGATCAGTTTCACTCACAAGTGGAAGGTCTCGTTGAATTTCGGAGCCCAGCTGTTGTTCTTGGACTTGGTGGCGAATTTGCGTTTCTTGTCGCCGAGATGCGGCCCGATCATCGTCACCTCCACGAAGGGACGGAACATTCCGGTTGTCTGCCACCTCAGATCGTTCGCCGCCACCACTGAGCACGAATACGAAACAACGGGGTTAAGTTCATTACGTTCATTACAGAAGGTTAACAGAGGGGCTGGGTGATCAAACGATACTGAGTATTTATTACTGCGATATTATTTTCCTCTATATAAATAAACTTAATATTAAATTCTTTTCCATGCTTAGATAGGAAACATGAAGTTGATGTCAGGATGTGTTGAATTTTGGGTTACTGGCTGAGGTGTTTGTTTATGCACCATACTGACAGGATCCCGCCGCCTTTCTGGTGCTGAGGTCGATGCTGGGTTTTGATTTTCTGTTGCAAAATGTAGCTATATTACAGGTCAGTGCATCAAGAACTACCACCGTACATCACACCATCGTTCACAGACAGCTGCATGATGGAATGTATTTTTTCCCCCTTTAAAACATGGAGAAACCCAAACTCACCGTAGCAATATATCCGTCTGACCTGGTGGAAGACTCCAGGAACACGCCGGTAAACACGCAGGTAAACCATCTCATCACTTCATTTTTACTGAATGAATCAACCGAAAGGGTTTTTACAGCCCTGTGGTTGCCAGATAAACAAAACCAAATAAATCCAATCTATCCATATCCGCCACCAATGCAGTGGCAAATTGCTTATCAGTAATTGCACGGCGAAGGTCAATTTCGACAGTGACCTCAATTTGACCTTGAAAAAGTCAAATTTAAAAAAGGTCAAGGTTACAGTGCTCTGAACTGCTGTGAGCAGGTATCTGGAATTGAAGCAGGTGTTTCAAATATGTAGGTCCAATGTCAATTTGTTGATTACTGACTGCACATCAAAGTCCAGTTATTATGTATATTGGCACAGTGACAACAAGGTGACCTTGAAAAATTAGGTCGAGGTCATGGTCCTCAGAACTCCTCCTGTGATCACTCAAGGGCGTTAAGATGGACTTATGCATAAAATATGAAGGTACTGAGACAAATCCATGATCGGTAATCATGTGGCGAAGGTGTGTGACGGACGGACAGACATGAAGCATCACCATATCCCTACCACATGTCGGAGGCAGATAATAACCTACATGACCTTTAACCTTTAGTGTGAAAAAGCTGTTACTGTAGAAAATACAGCGGATCTTGCTGTAAAATCTGAGTACAGTGCAGTGGGTCTGACCTTTAAGCGTGACCTTGTGTTCTCCTGTGCCTGGATGAGTGAACAGATCGATCTGTATGGACACCTCTCCCACTGGCTTCTCCACACCTGATCCTGCACACACACACACACACACACACACACACACACAGCATACTGTAATTCAGTTCATCAGACCAGCGTGCTAATAAAGTTTCACGTCGGATCAAAGCTCCACTCCAGCTCATCATGTTTACGGTCATATGAGTTCATGAAGGTTCTGGTGGATACGAGTCTTGAAAGTTACATAAAATCACATGATAACATGTGATCTCACACCACACAGTAAAGTACAAAGAATTGTGACCAACCTATTTTGTTGACGTTGCCTTGCATGTCGGATCATCGTATTATTGGATAAACAGTTGTAATATCTCACATGATTTGGGTGTGTGTGTGTGTGTGTGTGGGGGGGGGGGGGGGTGTTTTGGTTTTCCCCTTTCGACACACCCCCCCCCCCCCCTTTGCCCACCTTCCCCACACCCCCCCCCCCCTACACGCTGAC
>JBCNYH010000026.1:38610905-38627359 GCA_039654325.1 Tandanus tandanus
TGTGTCTGACTGCCTCTCCTTTTGTATGTTTTTGTGCGTTTTTGTGTGTTTGACTGCGTTTTTGTGTGTTTGGATGCATTTTTGTGTGTTTTTGTGCGTTTTGTGTGTGTTTGGGTGCGTTTTTGTGCGTATTTGTGTGTTTGGGTGATTTTTTGCGTCTTTTTGTGTGTCTGATTGCCTCTAAGTGCGTTTTTGCGTGTTAGGGTGCTTTTTTGTGTGGATATGTGCGTTTTTGTGTGTTTTTGTGCGTTTTTGTGTGTTTGAGTGCGTTTTGGGTGTTTTTGTGTGTTAGCGTGCGTTTTTGTGTGTTTTTTTGTGTTTTTTGCTTTTTTGTTTTTTTTCTTGCTTTTTTTTTTTTTTTGTGGTTGTCTTTTGGATTGGGGTGCTAACTTATGGACACAGCTACATATTACCTTGTGCCAACTTTACATGACCACCTACCCCTGGACGGCTGGACTTTCTCGCTAGATGTAATCCTCATCCCTTTCCCACCATGCACTGGGGCAGAAAAGGCAGCAGAAAAAAAAAAAGGCACAGCACACTAAGAGAGACAGTCGTTGAGAAGCAGAGAAGATGAAGAAAAAGCAGAGACTCAGAGAGAGTAAAAAGCTGGGACAGGACAGCGGTTCCCGTCCCACAGCAAGGTGGCGATAGAGGAAGAGGAAAAAGTCCGAAACAAAGATTCTTCAGGACAACAGACTAAACTCTATAGTGACCTCTAGTGGCCAATGGATCATAATGAAACACCTCAGTACCACACAGAGTGTAAACTTAAAATAAAATACACTTTCCGTCTTCAGACAGTACGATGTCACACTGTACGCAGACGAGATCAGACCTGAGCTGTACTTTAAAAAGTAACCGCGCTGAATTGGGTTTGCAGTGTTTTGCTAGGTAGTATTTATACAGAAGTAAGTGGGCGTGTAGGAGGAGCTTTAAAGAGTAGCGGTGTGGGCCATCCTTACAGCATAATAGTGCGTAATGTAATATGTTTAAGCGATACAGAGCTAATGTTAACATCAATGACCATAAAAAGCACTATACTTTTTTCCCCGGAAGTGACGTGAACGCATTGGGCCGGGTTGTCCAGCACAAGTAATAGCAGGTCGGGTTGAAGTGGTCTTCGCAGACTACTGAATTGCGTCCGAAAGGAAACGTTTTCAGAGTACGGCCGGCGCCGAAGGTATGTTACGTTTTCCGTGATTTCTGCGCTTGTTGTTTGTGCAGCCGTATGCTTTGCACTCCTCCATTTTCCTGGTGACACACAGATCAGCACTGGCCGATAGTGTGTCATCTTTGACTGGTGTCTGCTGCACGCAGCCCAGCCAATAGGACAAAACAACGAATTCAGATCACTACCAGGGCTGGAACAGCCAATAAAAAAGGCAACATGTCGCTGCGCATGCCTCGCAGTAATAGTAGTGTGGCAGCACGTGCAAGTGTTTGACAAGAAGCAAGGACTGACGTCGCCTGATGGAACCGCTGATGTCATACGTGATCGTTTTAAAGAGCTAGTAATACAAATACTCCACAGGTGCCCTTTAAAGCACAATCAGTCAAATACAGCATAGCAGAACTGTCCAATTATCTGTCCATGTCTCTGGCTGAAGTATCTTTATGACTCAACAGTAGTTCAGTAATCTTTAGTTCTAATGCAGTAACTGAGAATATTCTCATTAGCAGTAAACAATTAGCGTACAAATTACAGTAAAATCAATACACGCACATGCAGCCTAATTATTCTTTTTGTGTTAGTATTTCACCCAACGACACCCTGCGATGGCTTGGCGAACTGTCCAGGGTGCACTCTGCCCTCGCCCAGAGTCGGCTGAGATGGGCACCAGCCTCCCCGCGGCCATAATTAGGATTAAGCGCTTCAGAAAATGAATAAATGAATGGATGAATAATTATACATGTTGTAGAATCAGGGCAAACTCCGATTGGCTTCCTGTTCACTATATATGCTCACTACTTAGGGAATAACGGCATAATGGCAACATCGAGCATCTGCATGGCACTTCATGGCTAAAAGAACACCATCTGAGATTCAGCTTCTTGTTTTTGTTCTGTTTTAACAATGTGTGACAAAGTTTGCCCTCAATACTCCCCTTACGATCATGAAGATTAAAGTATTAGCTCCCCACCACTTTGTTCGACTTGATCTTGGCACTGCATAACAAAGCGGTTGGATCATGAACAGTTCCTCCTTATATGAGCATGAAAAGAGCAACATTAATATAATGATAATAATAATAATACTATAATAACCGACTGTTACCCACTCTACAGTGTACTGTCTGATGGAAAACGGAAGTTAATGTGCGGAGAGCGATGATGTGAGCGAGATGGGAAGGTAAAGTCGTACCCTGGGCATGCTGTGTGGTGACAAACGTCTTGATGAGTGTGTCGGTGGTCTGTGTATAAAGGGAGAGGGCGTGGCGGAGTGACGAGAGCTCGGTGCTCTTCTCCAGGAAGGTTTTCTTTAACCCGTTTCCTCCAGCGTGGAAGTATTGCTGAGGAGAAAAAAAAAAACCCACAGATACATGAAGTCTAAACATGGACTACAAGACGGCTGACCGAGCCATGGCCTGACATTTCGGGTACCTTGATGGTGTCCAGAGCTACGTCCATGACTGCACACTGTTTAGGCGTGAGGCTTTTGGCTTCCCCGGACATGTGATCCTAAAGTAAGAGAGCAACAAACATGCTACTTTACTTAAGTTTGTAAATTCACAGTAAATAGGGATGATCTTTCCACTACAAGAGGGTAAGTGGAAAAGTTCTGGCGTAGTTGACACCACTGTGTTTGGTATTATTGTGGCATATTTATACTTATATGAGAATTGAAGTGAACTTGAATACTTCCACTTGAACTTAGTAACAGTTTCAAGAACACCTCCCTTCAGTGCTCCATCACAAGCTCCGCCCTCCCAAATTTATGGACTCGCATTGCCAAGGCAACACCCCCTCTATCTCTCCTCCATCCAATCAGCAACGGGATCCAATGGCACGGTCATTGCTGATTGGCTGGAATAGTGTTGTGTGGCTCACTCTAGGCCACGTTTTTCTTTGTCTCATCTATAGAGCCAGGGCTGAGTATGGACACTGGCTTTTTTTCAGCATGCACACAAAACAGACAGCTAGCAAACTGGGACGAGATATTCACTAAACATCTGTTAAATATGCAAATAAATTAATCTGTATTGTTTGTTACACTAACTAGTAGCTAAGTGAAATATGCTGGGCAACAATTAAATTCTAGCTAAAGGGTAAACACTGCAAATTTGATGACAGCTGTTATAAATTGCCAAACAATTTTAGACCTGAAAACTTTTATCAGTTTAAAATTATTTGGGTTGTTTTTTTTTGGCACATTTAAAATTAGTATATAATACACAGGAATGGTACAATCTGATTCGTCATCTATCTGGATAATAGTTTTTCAGTCACTTGCAGCAAGTGGCGTCATTACTATTACTCTCTAAAATAGAAAAATGAACCATAACCTTGTGTTTCTGGGTAGTAAAACACTAAAACACCTCTACAGAGCATGTATAGAACTAAAATCTGACTGCGTAGGCTGAACATATGCTGTTAGCTCTGTTCGGACCTGACCTGCCTCTGTCATGTTTGCTTTTTTTTGTGCTTTTGTGTAGTATATACTAAAACTTTCCTAATCCTAAACAGATTCAAAGAGACGTCTCAGGGCTCACCTGCTTCTGTCACGATTTAATAAATGAATAAATAAATAAATAAATAAAGATCTCATTTCAGTGTCTTTTCTGCTGATGTTCTCGTGTAGTATATACTAAAACAAACATTCCCCTCAGGCTCATTGGATATTGAATAGTTCCCTCAGTGTTCCATCTCCGGTACTATTCCGCAACATCCACCTCGCCTTCAGGAAATATTAGAGAAGGAGCAGCTTTTTATTTTTACTTGACCAAAGTTTTAGAGTTTTACCTGATTAAGACTCTGACCCGGTACTTTTTCTGTCACGTATGTACTGTACTGTATAATAACTCAGTACTTTAATCAGAGTCTGAGAAAAACAGACTGGAAAACAGTGAAGTGAAGCCATTTTTATCGTGACTACCTTGAGCTTGGAGAGCTGGCCGAGATCTTTGGCTGCAGAAAATATGTTTCCCTGTGACAGAAGCACCAAAGAAAAAAATTATAACAAGCTACTGATATGAACTCAACATAAAAATAATTAAATATCATCAGTAAAAAGCCGAAATTTATTCAAATCATAGTGTTTAAAAATTATCATTAGATGTTAGTGTCAGTCTTTTCAAATTATATAAAATAAATATTAATAACCAGACAAATGTGCTTTGTAACCCATATTTATGCAAAGTATCCACAATACACATGAAAGTGTGTGTAGAGTAGAGTAGAGTAGAGTAGAGTAGAGTAGAATAGAGTGTGTATCATGCAGTGATAGCGGAGGCGAAACTCTTACGAAGCTCTCGTTGCCTTGAGGCAGGACGATGGTCTTCTCCAGACTGTTCATCACGATCCGCCACAACTCCTTCAGAACCCGCTTCAGAACCGTCTTCTCACACACCGACGCAAACAGCATCAGACTAAACACACACACACACACACACACACACACACACACACACACACACACACACCATTCACTTTTTAGGCTAAAATTCTGAGCATTTTTGACATTTTTCATTTCGCCATAATCTATTTATTTATTTATTTATTTGACTTATTTTATTATTTTGCAAACTAGTACCACAGCAGTACAGAAACTACGTCGGCTCTCCTTTTATTGTGAGGCTGGTGGTGTAGTGGTTAGGGTGCTGGGCTCATGATCAAGAGGTCGTGGGTTCAAATCCCCATTTGACCTTCACCATGCTAAGACCCCTGGGCAAGGTCTTAACCACAAGTGTAACTCTGTCCACCCAGCAGGTACCAGTAAAATGGGTACCAGTAAAAATACTGGGAAGGTAACCTGCAATAGATTAGGGTCTCATCCAGGAGAGGTTGAACTCTTAGTCTGTGGTATACCCTGTGACTTCTGCGAGGTTTGTAATGCGAGTATCACTTTTCTCTTTTGTGCAAACGTCATTTGTTTGGCGCACGTGAAACTCTGTTGTTTTATAGTATCTGAAGTGAACATTTGGTGAGCAAACAAAAGTAAATCTGACTCACTTTCCATCCAGGAAATCCATGAGGGGGCGGAGCATGTTGTCCGAATCGGCCTCCACTTGGTTTCGGCTGTTGGCGTTCGCTGGGCCTTTAATCTGGTACAGCAGACTTGCCATCTGCCGTGTGCACTCGTCAATACGACTCTGAAAACTGCACAGAAGGCAGGTAGGTGTCTTATACAATGCTGCATTCACTCGTGCTCGCAAACCGTACAAGATACAGATACGCTCGTATAAGATACAGTGCTGCATTTAATCGCGTTGTCAGTGAGTGTAAAATCCAGTGCTGCGTCTCCTCACAAGCTAGTATGAGATACAGTGCTGCGTTCAATTGCTTGTCTTGTCAGTTGTTCCCTTTAAGCCCTGATCTGGAACCCGGGGTTAAATATAAATGATTTGTAAATACAAATGAAATGCAAGTGATTGTTCGAAGGCAAAAGGAGAGAGAGAGAAGCTGGAGACTGAGTAAACTGTCTGTCTGAATTAGTCTGTAAGCCGAAGCAGAGAACCCCAGACCAAAGAGTGGCGAAAATGCGCTAGTACAGTCCGCAATCGCCGTTAAAAAACATAAACAAACAACAAACAACAGCTTGGGATCTCAGTGTATATAAGATAAAGTGCTGCATTCAACTGCGCCCCAAGTGTGTGTTATTAATAAGGTGAAGCCTTACGCGTTTGAAAACGTGGAGCTCAACTCATCCAGCACGTTATTCAGCTTCACCTGCAGCTCGTTGAGAGTGTCACTGGCTTCTGTGTCCATCTGCGCTCACACACACACACACACACACACACACACACACACACACACACACATTATTCCATCTACTTTTACAGAAACCTGTAATGAACTTTTGATATTTTACACCAGCTGCACCCGTGACCTCATTAAAAATAAAAACAAGCTGAACGTGAACTGGAATCCCGGTGGGATGAAAAACACAAAATTCCCAAATCCACAGTGAGAGGAACCCTCCACTGATAAGTCCAGAGGTAGGGAAAATGTATTTGCTTATTATGATAATACACACCATGATCTATTTTTTATCAAACACACACACTATCCATCTAAACCCACCTTTGTACCATCGACCTCCACCTTTAAAAGACAAAAAAAAATGTGGAAAAAAAACAGGGAGGAATTTAAGAAGTGACATACAATACTGCTACACTTTCTAAACTGCTGGGCGTTCAAGCGTCAGTAGCAGCGTAACACGCTTGGAGGAAAGTGCTATCTGTCCCATCCTATAACACAGACACCCATGACTGGTGAGTTTTGCTTGTAAGTAACAGAACAAAATGTCCTCCTTCCTTCCCTGATAGCTCGACCAATTATCTCTCACCGGCTTCCATCTAATGGAGGCCGCCATTTTGCACCACTATGTACCATTAGCACGTCCGCCTCATAGCAAGAAGGTCTTGGGTTCAATTCCTGGGCTCGGGGTGTTTCTGTGTGGAGTTTGCATGTTCTCCCTGTGCTTGTGTGGGTTTCATCTGGGTACTCCGGTTTCCTCCCACAGTCCAAAAACATGCACAATAGGCTGATTGGTGGTTCCAGATCACCCCTAGGTGTGAGACTGAGTGTGTGAGAATGGTTGTGTGTGTGTGTTGGCCCTGCAACGGCCTGGCGAGCTGTTCAGGGTGCACCCCGCCTTCGCCCAGAGTTAGCTGAGATTGACGCCAGCCTCCCCGCGACCCTAATAAGGATTAAGCAGCTTAGAATGGATGAATGATTATTTCTACATTAGCTCAGAACTGTACAGGTTTCAAATGGTCAGGAATGAAATTTCATTTGGTTGCAGTTCAGAACCTCACCACTAGATGTCACTAGATATCACAATATCTTACTCACTGCATTTTCAAATAAGTAAAAAAAAAATGCATTTTGATTACTGATATTCTAGGATCAGCTTCACAAACTACTCAGCCTGATTTTGACTTAATTTTGTCATGGTGTAGCCACGTATGATGGATGATTTCTCGACCTTCCTTCCTGACAACACACAAGGATGTGAATGTCAACGACGATGGCAAATTCTTGCTGTATCTTTATTAGGACATTAGCAAGTCTCCAAGATGTACTTCGCTGAGGACACGGCAAGAATTTATGGCACTATGGTCACCTCATCGTGAAAGACTAAAATATCATGCGGTCTGACCCCAGCACTACCCACCACCTGTCCTTCCACAGACCACCAATTTAACCTCTAACATTTTCATTTGTGAATTCCATCCAGGGACATGCTGGAGTTAGTTCGGAAACATTACTACAAGGTTAAAATGGACGGTGGATTACTTCGGGAAGGGGGTTTAGTGTGTACATGTTAAAGTCACGTTCGGGGAATTCACACTGAGTGGAGTGTATGAAGGGAAAGTGTTTATTATACACAATAATCCGTACACAATCGCTCACAGGAAGTCAGAGTTCTTCAGGAGATGAAACAATGAAACCGACGTCATAAAATCGTGGGACAACCTCACACACACACACACACACACACACACACACACACACTGGGGATAAAAACTGATTCCATCACTCCTTCATTAACAAACCTTATCCATTTCCTCCCCTTCATCCTTCTCTTCCTCATCATCACTGTCACACAGCTGAGGGAAGGATGGAGACAACACACAGTTCCTTAAGCCTGCCACTAGTGGGCGCTCTAGACATACACTAATATTATTCACACTGCTCCAGATAAAACACTGCAAGGCCTTTAAAATCTAACTAGAATATTTTCAGCACAAAAAATTACCACATTTTCTTCTTTTGTTTTAATTTGTGACTATTTATTATGCAACTGTAGATGTACACATGCATGTCTGCACATGGATGCATATATGAGCTTTATCTGAGACCCACCTTGGTATCACTGCTGTTATGCTGGGTAAAGAAAAAAGAAAAGAAATGTTGAGGAAAACAATGAGGAGCCCATCAGTGGGGGAGAGGGACAGAGAGAGAGAGAGAGAGAGAGAGAAATTCCACTATCAATCTGAATCCAGTCTGGATCTGATGAATTACCATGAACTAAAGAAATTCTACATCTTTTTACAGAATAATCATCACGACTGATCCAACATAGCCTACAGCTACTACATCGTCCTCACCAACCTTCTCCTCCTCATCCGATATCAGCGGCGCACAAATACGGAGGGAGACAACACAAAAAACAATAAATAAAGGAATTAAGTCAATTCTTCTAACTGTCTACCGAGTCTAGTTGCTTACTCCGCCTCTCTCACACACCCACCTCCACCTGCACCTCATTCTCTTCCTGCTCAGGATCCACAATCTCATCCAGCTTCAACAAGAGAAAGAACAGCACAGAGCTATTCGTCAGGGTTTCTCCTTATTATTTTTTTACACAGGAAACAGATTATTTACTACAAATTCAGCTAAGAAGTGCCTAAAAATGTGTACTCTACAGCATAGGTGTCAAACTCTGGCCCGCCGGCCAAATCTGGCCTGCAACCTCATTTTATGTGGCCCATGAAACCTAATTCATCATCCTTCCACTAGGTGGCAGCAGCCTATTTCAAGTAAACAGCTAGTCATTCATGACTCATGAAAGGTTGCATGCTAGCTTGTCGCTGTTAAGCCCTTTTAGAATAGATGTTCAGTGATTATTCGGCCCCTGGTCACCCTTAAATTTACTGACGTGGCCCTCAGTGAAAATGAGTTTGACACCCCAGATCTACAGAAACAAACACTTTAAATAGTGGGAGGGAGGGGGTGTGGTATACGTAACTAGTCACTATGAAGGAGGCGTGGCCTACAGAACTGTCAGTATGTTCCATTTAAGTGCAGTACGGCTGTTGCGACTGTGACCCATCTGGACATGGTGTGGTCTCTGCGCGTGTTAGTCACAATTACGTGGCCAAGGAGCTTGTCAGCTGAACTGAAGGAGTCACTAATCACTGTTCTTGTATTGTCTTTATATCACAGCTCTCACATTCATTCATTTTCTAAGCCGCTTAATCCTAATTAGGGTCGCGGGGAGGCTGGCTCCCATCTTGGCCGACTCTGGGCGAGGGCGGGGCACACCCTGGACAGTTCGCCAGGTCTTCGCAGGGCAGAAACACGTTGACGGCAACCCAATGGCCTTCTCGGCTTAGGTTGTTGTCAAAAGCAATGAAGGAGGCGTGGCCGGATTGCATTTTAACAGTGATAGTGTGACCTAGGCGCTTGCTAATAATATTGAAGGAGGAGTGGTCTATGCACTAGCTTATGAAGGAGGTGTGGACTATTTGACTGCCAGTCACAGTGTAGAAGTTGTGCCCTTTTTCCATCAATCACAGCTAAGGGGGTGTGGCCTCTTTACCAGTGGTCCGAGTAAAGGGGGTGTGGCCTTTTCTACTATCAAAATGACAGAGGAGGTATGGCCTCCTTACCCTCCAGTCTCAGTGAAGGAGCTGAAGTCTCTCTACCCACCAGTCACCGTGAAGGGGGGTGTGGCTAATTAACCTGTCTGTCTTAATGAAGGACGTTTGGCCTTTTTACCCACCAGGCACAGTGAAGGGGCGTGGCCTCTCTACCAACCAGTCATGAGGAAGACGTAGCCTCTTTGTCAGTCACAATGAAGGTGTCCTGTTTACTTATTAGCCACAGTGAAGGGGGTGTGACCTCTTAACCTGTCAGTCACAGTGAGGGAGGCGTGGATTCTGAACCTTTCAGTCCAGTCAAACTCTGTCATATACAGAACTGATACCTCTTTACATTTTATATACCTTTACTGTATAGTGAAAGTTATAAAACTCCAGTCCGAGCTACACAAATGTGGACACTCTTGAAAATATTTACAGCATTTGGCAGACACCATTATCCAGAGTGACTTACATTTATCATTTTCATACAGTTGAGCAATTGAGGGTTTAGGGCCTTGCTCAAGGGCCCAGCAGGGGCAGCTTGGTGGTACTGGGGCTTGAACCTCCAACCTTCAGATCAGTAACCCAGAGCCATAACCACTGAGCCACTACTGCCCAAATGAGGGGTTTGGAATCCATGCTGAAAAACTTCTTTTAAAAAATGTACTTATCTCCTCCTTAACAAAACTTTTAAGGTCAAAGAAAAAATTATTTGACTGTGTTGTTTTGATCATTAAGAACTAACCCGATCTGTATACAGTACGCACACACGACACTGAAGATCTGGAACTGTGTGTTCACATTTGTGTATCTTTGCTTCGTCGCTTCGCATAAAAACACTTTCTGGAAATGACAAAGCTGTGAACAGAAATCTAAATTGAAAACAGCCTTTTCAACACATCTGGATTAACATGGAGAAGGCATAACCTTCTTATTACCCTCGCTTCCTCTGTGGCAATCTGAGGAGGAAACAGGAGCAAATATTCCTTAATAACTCATTACGATAAGACCAGAGACAGGACAGAACAGTAATTTCCCATTATGGCCTTATTATCTGAATATCTTAAAAGTGAAATAAATTTGTCCCATCAGCTATTGCGCATAACCAGACATCAGGAAAGAACGTAACCTGTTCCCATAGGTCTCTCTAGCAGGACTGGAGTCTGAATGCGCACTACAGGCCAGCCATTAGGAATTATTCACTAGAGGACACAAATGTTCAAATTGGGCCCGCATCCACATCCAATCTCTACTTGATCACATTTAAGCCCAAAATATGCACCTTTGTATGAACCCCACCTGGGTTTTGGGTCAGTATCATCTGTATCAACTGAAAGGAATGAGCTTTCGGACTTTTATGAACTTAGCCTCTTTGGTCTATTGTCTGATGCAGAGTGTTAGTCAAAAAACATCTTGTACTCCATGATCAGGACTAGTAAAGACCAAGTCCAAAGAGTTTTGAGTCTAAGACAAGACCAAGTCCAAATGATTGGTTCACCAATGTCCACGCCCATTCAAGAAAAATGGATTCAACCAATGTCAGTTTTCTAAACAAGCCAATTACTGTAGCCTAATGTCTTTGGACTGTGGGAGGAAAACAGAATACCCAGAGGAAACCCATGCAAGCACGGGAAGAACATGCAAGGAACGCCCGGCCGTGGGACTCGGACCAGGGACCTTCTTGCTGCGAGGTAGATGTGCAAACCACAACCCCAGCGTGCCGCCCCTTGAGAAAACCAAACAACGTATTGTTTTAAAACAGCTGGACTTGGTGGACACCAACAAGAATATTTGACAAGACCAACAACCAAATATATATATATATATATATAAAGTTCTTAAGCCAGACATGAGTACTACAGTGCAGTCCTGATCTAAAGTGACATTCTAAAGACAAAATGTTTTGATGCTGGGGTTAAAAAAGTAGGGGGTCACGGTGGCATAGCGGTTAGCATGTCCGCCTCACAGCAGTTTAAGTGAATTATAAGGTAACGTTTTTCTGCTATTCAGTCACGTCAGTCGCTTTGAAAGGGAAAGTTTATTACGCTGGCCACACTTTTTAGCAGAACACCAGGACTCGGGACCCTGGGCCATATTTCAACCCTTCTCAGTTCATCAAGCTGAACCACCAAAAAATTTTTGTTTGGGAAGGTTCTAAAATCTCAGAGTGAATTAGCGCTTCTACAGGAACAACATTAACTCTTTCAACATCTTACAGTACGTTATTTCACTGAGACGAGGTCTCTATTCCTCAATCCCTTTCATTTCTCAAGGTGAGCTGTCAGGTTGCTCCTACCTGTTTGGCTCCCATTGACTCGAACATCTTCTCAAGCTGAACTCGCAGCTGCTGCACGTTGTTCATCAGGACACAGGGCTGCTCGAGGGAAGACGGGTCTGTGTCAGGAAATCTACTCGATCTATGGTCTATTAGGATATAATCCTAAAGCACAATGTGGTGTAAAGACTCACAATCTTCTCCTTGTCGCAGTAGGATGGGAAACTCTTCTTCAGTGTGGCACTGTACTGCAGCAGGACCTTGGCAATGGTCTAATGGAGAAAAAAAACCCACCACATGGGTATATTTTAATGAAATTTTTTTTTTTTAAATCTCAACAAAATTCTGTTTTTTGTCATGCCACTGGTATTCATCAACTAGAAGAAAACATCCCCAGGATGAAACAACAACGGCAACAGAATCCTCTGAGAGAAATCCACTGCCAATTAAATAATAAAAGACAGGAGTACATGACGACAGAGAGGAGAGCGTAACACGTCTCTCCATGTTTACCCTGGCGAAGCGGCGGCTGTAAAGTGCCAAAACTTTGGGGTCGGGACACTCCAGCTTCTTAATGATCTCAAAACTCTGGTTGAGCTGCGTGAACACGTCCACCACGGAGCAGGAGAACAGAGCATGTTCAGATGTCTGCTGGAACTAAGAAAACGAAAGCAATAACAACATGTAAGACATTTCCATTTATTATATTCGACATCGAAACGGCGCTATCTCACTGGTTCTCATGATAATGGACATTATCCACCTCCCAAACTCTAAAGGCTTTAAAGTGAAATGTAAGGCAGGCCTTCAAAAACTCTCCTGTTACACATGAACAAACATCAGGTGGTATTTACTTACATTTTTCGAAGTTGCAATCTATTAAAGTCCATTTGATTGTTTGCATTAGCCAGTTTGAAAAGACATTTCACTCTCGCAAGATGTGCAAAAGCATGAGAATAGGACAAGAACTCATCAGTTCGTATAAGGCAAGATAATGGCAAAAATAACAGTATACAGATATCAAACTAACAATTCAGATATAAACTAGTGAAGTTCTGAATTAAATGAAATTGCACCTTGTATGTTTGTTTTGCTTCTATGAAGTCACCTATATATCTATCCGTTTACATACATCAGACAAGAGTTAGCGCCTATACAAGAAGGAATAGTACACCGTACATTCCTTAGTACATTAATTCGTATGCAAATTAGTCTCGTATTGCTGATAAAACCACATGATAATCACATGACTTTTCGCAGCACAATGTGCACTGCAGATTCTCATTTTAGTTTGCTTTTCTCATGTACGCGTGTATTATACACTAAAACAATTGTGATTTTTGCTATTTATACAACATAGACACTACATAGTTATTCTGGCACGGACGTGTGGGTCATGATCAGCATGTATTTGTATTACAGACTTTCACTCAAATGTGGGGGCTCAAGTAAGTGCCCTGGCCACCACTGGATAGAGGGCATTACCATTTAAAAAAAATACAAATTCGGACCAGGATGATTTGAATGGGTAGATGGTCTTTTGAGTCGCTTTCAAGCTGTTAAATGCAGATTTTAAAAATATATTTTGTAAGAAATTGTGAATTAATAAGTTTCATTACAGTCTAGACATTACCTTAAAAAAGACTGCAGTTCAAATTAGAACCCTGACAGACAGGGATGCTTTCACATCCTTCTGTTTCTGTATAAATCAGATGTGTTTCTGGTACACAGAACGTGCTGTAGCTGGGTACTCACGCCGTCCTTCTTGTCCCTCTCGAGGGCGCCGTGCATGAACTCCATGGACACATCCTCGTTCTCATCCAGCCACTGCAGCACGAACTGCATGAACCACCTACACACAGGCCGACATATGACTACTGACAGCTCAAATGCCCATCAGTCCACTATGTACATAAGGAATATTACAGTATTAGTATTAATAGTTTTATTGTTGTCATTATTATTCATATAAACGTATAATTACTTATTTGTCCCTTTGGAGAAATACAGATACAAGTTCTGTAGTGAGCTTATGTACTTTGATATCAAAAATTATAAAATATATAAGTCAAATTTTTCTGAAAGTTAAGAGCCTTTAAAGGGAAGTCGTTGATTCTGGAGAAACAGTGTAAAAAGTTTGAACTTGACAGCCAAACAAACTCTCCACCATTCAGTACTTCAGAAGCCTAACCCCAAAGTCATGGACAAATATTACCAAGGCAACACCACCTCCACCACCACCAACACCAACAACAACACGGATCTCTCCTACAACCAATTAGAAACATGATGCATTTGTGCATAACACAAATGCCCCTTGTTGCTGATTGGCCGGAATACTGTTGTGTGGCTCACACTGAGCCACTGCTGAGTATGAACACCACATTTTCCCCCCCTGCACACACACACACACACACACACACACACACACACACACACACACACACACACACAAAGTTGACCACAGGCGGTGGACTGGATTAGAATCCATGACTGTGCCTTTAATTATCCAATAAGCAATTAAAGAATCCTTAAAGAACACTTTGAGAGCAGTAATCATTGTTTACTGTCCTGTTACAGGGCTCTTAGGTTTGTCTCCATATAAAGGAAAGTTCGAGTGTCTACAACCATGCAATACTCACACTGGGTACTCAGGAATGACTCCTTTAAAGGCAGGAAGATCCTTTACGTACTCGTTATAAAGCCACTTCACCTTAAAGTGCAGGTTCATGTAGTCAGCACTCTTACACAGACGATGCTTCTCGTGTTCTGCAGCAATAAGAGTGTGTGTGTGAGAGAGAGAGAGAGAGAGAGAGAGAGAGAGAGAGAGAGATAAAGCAGGCATCTAAAAATACATTCCAAAGGTGACAATTGTTAAGTGTCGATAATATTAAAATAAAGTAAAATAACATTTTTCCAATAATGCTCAAAAATAGAGAAAATGAATGAAGCTGGAGTCAATCCCAGCTGATTTCAGGCGAGAGGCGGAGTTAGACCCTGAACAGGTCGCTAGTCTAATTCAACGCTAACACAAACAACCATCACACACACACAATCACACCTTTGGGTAATTCAGACTACTCACATGACCGAACGTACACATCTTTGGACTGTGGGAGGAAACTGGAGTGCACGTGCACACACACACACACACAAACACACACACACACACACACACACACACACACACACACACACACACACACACCTTCTTGCTCAGACAGTGGGGAGACTCACCCTCCATGGCGTACTTCATATCCTGTGAGAACTGAACCCACATCACCTCGGCACCCACCTTCCCTACGTTGAGCTCCTGAGGGAACCTAAATCAGGACAGAGGACAGGAGAAGATCAATAGGAAGACCAAACCCTGTGTGTCTGTGTGTGTGTGTGTGTGTGTGTGTGGTCTTAATGTCCATCACTCACTGGTTGAGGACAGGAGTGTATGAGTTGCGATCCTCCTCTATAATGGAAACTATCAGCGTGATGAGTTTGGGCCAGAAGTCCAGATTCTTGATGCTTGGACCCTGTTCTTCTGGAGGACATTCATCTTTATTCTGAAATATAAAAGTGAAGCAGAGCACGAGCCAACACCCACACACACACACACACCCACACAGCCCAAAACCAGCATGAGACCTTGAACTCGGTCTTTAGCAAACAAATTACCAAAGAAACCCTTCATTTAATATTTTCTGAAACTGGAACTGGCTGACCGCCTCTCCTGCTGGCTGGTACTGGCGGCTGTAGAGCTCATGGCAGTTGTTAAAGATGTAGTCATAGGTGGAGTTAAGGCAAGCTTTCACACAGTCTCGAACCACCTGGCTGGCTCGCGGAGGGCTCTGCAGTTCCTGCACCTGGGTGAGAATGAGTTAGAGGAAACTGAGAGTTGAGAAGTGTTCGCTTATTACCGCTTGTTCTGACACATTCAGGTAAATCCGGAGTGCAGTTAGTGACACCACCATTACATAACTTTGGCCCGACAAAAGGAAAAAGTGCACAATGTTAGCTAAGGGAATGTAACGCTCTTGAGAGGTAATCTAACCAAAAATGTATCATTCTTTTCATTTTACCGAAGCTCTCTTTTCCTCTGTCCGCTTCCAGTCTGGCGGGTTAGAAGGATAACTAAGTCTCAGATCGAGTTTAATTTCTGGATTCATCTGAAATCAATAACGTGGGGTTTTTTTTTTTTTGGTTACTGTATTTGTACAGTGTAGCGGAGTACAGGCTGGGGATCCATCACATGGTGTTTGTAGCTATACAGTACGCTCATACATTCTGGTAGGAAAGCGCAATTTCATGACAGTGCAGTGACGAAATTGTCAAAATTACGAACATAAAGAAAAAGTAAAGTAAACTTGTTTACCTTCCAACACAATAACATTTTCAACAAATAGAATGAAGAGTTCGAGTTTGGTAGAGATCAGCGCTAGCTGCTAGCTGCTAGCCTTCGCTTGTTGCCCCTCAACATGCACAATGCATAAAAAAAAAAAAAAAAAAAAAAGACTGCAAACTCAATCTTGCAAACTGGTGGCCCGGTGGTAGGGTGCCGGATTACTGATCCAAAGATCGGGGGTTCAAGCCCCACTATCACCGGGTTGTCACTGCTGTCCCCCCAGTGCAGCTAACTGGGTTATCAAAGGCCA
>JBCNYH010000026.1:38627493-38647622 GCA_039654325.1 Tandanus tandanus
TCAACTGAGGGAGTTTTTCCTTGCCACTGTCGCCGCGGGCTTGCTCATTAGGGACGTGTAGGGGGTTGTAGAAAAATGTTTAGACTCCTCCTTAAATTACTTTTACTATGTAAAGCTGCTTTGTGCTTTGCTTTAAAAAGCGCTATACAAATAAAACTGAATTGAATTGAATTGAATCCTCTCACAGAACATACCTTCATCCTGAAGAAAGTGATGCTGGTGAGCAGATCCACGGTGGACTTCAGGTCCTGCAGACGCTCCTTACTGCTCGCGGCGAAGTTATTCTGCGACAGGATACACACGCACACACACACACACCATAATAAGAGCACTGCTACAGACATCTCATAATACAGACAGATCAGTTGTGAGTGAGACTTACGCGGTACATGGAGAGATCGATGCGTAAGGAATTATGCAGCTGGTCTAAGAGCTTGACAAATCTTTCTTTCTGTTGGAAGAGAAAATGTAACATTAATTGGAACAAGAAAACACCTAACAAAAAAAAAAACAAAAAAAACACCTTACAGCACTCTGAGAGCGCAAACTCTCTCTAAGCCCAGTCATTCCCCCATATCTACCAAGATGGCAAAAAAACGTCTCTCACAATGTTAAAGAATCCTTTTAAAAATTCCTGGATCTGGAGTTTGATCGTGATCACCTCCAAAATCTAAGAAGATCTTTGTTGTCCAAACCTCTTCCTCTGTTCAACATTTCATGAAAATCTGCAGATAACTGAAGAGTTCAGATGCAAAACCCAGTAAGTCTATTTGATCTCCTTTGTTTTTAAACAATAATATCTACCAGGAAAAAGTTTATTTTAAACATCTGATACTTTGTTCAGTGCCTCTCAACCATTCCATAACAAAAAAAAGAAGAAATAATTGCGGTTTACCCTCCCCACCAGGTAAATTTCACTGTTTCAAGACAAAAGAGGTCATCAAGTGGACTTACTGGGTTTTGTATCTAAACTCTTCAACTTTTTGGTGTAATCCTGCTAGTAAAACACAGACTAGAGAGGCACTCAAAGTGTAAGGTACCTCTGCCAGGCAGATATGAGTTTTTATAACTTGGCACAGTTATGGATGAATAATAAAATGTCTCCATCTAGTGGGCATCTGGTGAACATTTTCTTTTTTGGGGATTTCTTTTTTTTTTTTTTTTTTTTTTCCCAACATGACCCCATGCATGGATCCCATCCAAAACTTAATGGTTTGTTACTTGTACCACACCCCGTTTCAGAAAACAATTTCGTCCCAATCTATGCATAACTTTTTGATGGCGCTAACACGCAGAGGTAAAAACAGTGAAGTACATTCGCTTTAAAGGTGTAATGAGAGAGACTTTTTGTGTTTAATCTACTTCCTGTGCATATATCCACTTCAGACATTTTAAAACATAAGGCCAGATAAACACTAAAACCTACTAAACACCCCAATGGAAAAAAAAAGAAGCAGGAACTACAAATATCCAACTGGTTCGATAATAACTCCGGTGCAAAGTTGACGGAACCACAGCTAATCGTCCTCATACACGACAGACTTCATAACACGTTCTCAGATTACCGTTGGAGAGTGTGGGTGTGTTGGTGTGATCTGTACCCCGAAGTTTGAAGCGGCGAAGCGGTCAGAGGCGGAGACATTGGTGGAAGCAGTTGTGTGAGCGTAGAAGGCATTAATGTTGGCCAGCAGGGTGCTCATGACAGCAGGAACACCGGGACACATGTATTTAGACGAGAGACACGCAAAGTGCCTGGAGAAAAATCAAATGCCCTGGGTGAGTTTTAAAATGAAACACACAACACAACATGGCCAAGCAGTAAAGGTTAAAAGAGAATGAGGTGTACGTCATGGCTTGGTAGATGGACTCGATTCCATAACGCATCGCAAACTCGTCCACTATTTCCTGCGCCACGTCGTCGAAATACACCTTCCAGGCGTCGTCGCCACGAGTGTCCGGGATCCTCACCGCCCCCTGACCCAGCACGTCCGTTTTGTGGTGGAACAGGTTCTAAAAAAAAAAAAAAAGTTAACGAGACACACTTCTGAGGTCAAGCTGAACAATAACACTGGAGATGACGGTCATGCTCATCAAGGCACATGCTCACAAATCGCCATCTGTGTTTGTATTTTAAGTAAAATACACTCAAAACAAATATAATGCTTTTGTTTAAAAGCATTTAATAAAAATAGACCACAGAGGCCCAGACGCCCCCGCCAAAAGTACCATTTCATAATATGCCAATAGAGAACAGGCACAGCAAGTTTGAAAGCCCCGGCTTCAGCGTGCGGCAAGTAAATGTCCAGAAACCTAATATACAGCTTTGCCCCCGTGAGCTTGAAAAGTAGTTCAAGGTCACTCACACGTAAACTCTTCCTATCACTCATAGTAGTGATCCAGTGTACCAAGTCTGGAAGCCCCAGCTTCATCGCGCGGCAAGTAAATGTCCGGAAACTAAAGTGTGATGGACAGGCGGACAAACGGATCCCATAAGCCACTTTGTGGGCAGAAGTTAAAAATGCATTAAAGGTGAGTGGACATCGCTTTATCATTTATTCAGTGATATCCACCAAGCCTGAGGTTAACTGTTGGCAAACTGACATCATGGCTTGGCTTCGTGAATGAAGATCATGAAGGCATCAGCAGGTCCGGTTGCAGTGTCTGCAGGAGAAGGTCTGGTCGGGATTTGGTGTTTTGGTCACATGATCCTTTCTACTCTGATGCTTTTCCTGATGTTCGCAAAGGAGGAAACAGCGCTGTTGACAGCACGCTGCCAGGTGTGGCAAGTGTGAACCAATGTCTATGATCGATATGACAGACACTGAGGGACTTCTTTAGGGAGTCCATGTAGCGTTTCTTTGGTGCACCTTCTTTGGACATAATGTTTTATAATTATTCGTCTTAAAGATAGATACTTTTATAAGTAATTCCTCATTCATTCATTTGCCAAACCGCTTAATCCTGCTAGGTTCACAGGGAGGCTGGAGCCTATCTCAGCCGACTCTGGGCGAAGGAGGGGTACATCCTGAACAGCTCGCTGGTCCATCGCAGAGCCAACGCACTCACAACTAATTCACACTCACACCTAGGGACGATTTGGAACAGCCTAACGTGTATGTCTTTGGACTGTGGGAGGAAACCGGAGTACCGAAGTAAACCTATGCAAGCACGCGAAGAACATGCAAAACTCCACACAGAAATGCCCTCACCAAGCCCAGGACTCGAACCCAGGACCTTGCTGTGAGGCGGACATTCTAACGCTACGCCACCTAAAAGTATTTCCTCATCATGTGAATTCATTTCCTGTAACAGAACGCCGCTCCGCGCTGTTCTTCCTTACAGGTACAATAAAAGCACCTTTTCCTTTTCCATGTCATTTTCATATCAGTTGCTTAAGCGACTGTTTACATGTTGTGCTGTGAGTAGGTGGTGAAAATGTACCTCATGTAGACAGGTATACTGCACATGGTACGGAGCCACTTTCTCTTCTCCTTTAATTTCCACATTGATGTGAAGACGGATGGCGCCGGACACCGCTGACTTATCAGTCCTTTTCTCTGAGAAAGGACAGAGAGAGAGAGAGAGAGAGAGAGAGAGAGCACGAGGGAGAAAGAGAAAGAGCGAGAGAGGGAGAGAGAGAGAGCACGAGGGAGAAACAGAGAAAGAGAAAGAGCGAGAGAGAGAGCGCGAGGGAGAAACAGAGAAAGAGAAAGAGCGAGAGAGAGAGCGCAAGAGCACAAGGGAGAAACAGAGAAAGAGAAAGAGCGAGAGAGAGAGCATGAGGGAGAAACAGAGAAAGAGAAAGAGCAAGAGAGAGAGCACAAGGGAGAAACAGAGAAAGAGAAAGGGTGAGAGAGAGCGAGAGAGAGAGCAAGCACAAGGGAGAAACAGAGAAAGAGAAAGGGCGAGAGAGAGAGCGAGAGCGAGAGAGAGAGCAAGCACAAGGGAGAAACAGAGAAAGAGAAAGAGTGAGGGAGAGAGAGAGAGAAAGAGCAAGAGAGAACACGAGAGAAACAGAGAAAGATTGAGGGAGAGAGAGAGAGAGAGAGGAAGAGCATGAGAGAACACAAGAGAGAAACGGAGAAAGAGAAGGTGAGAGAAAGAGAGAGCACGAAGGAGAAACAGAGAGAGAGAGAGAGAGAGAGAGAGAGAGAGAGAGCACACAAGGGAGAAACAGAGAGAAAGAGAAAGAGCGAGGGAGAGAGAGAAAGAGCAAGAGTGAGCACAAGGGAGAAACAGAGAGAAAGAGCGAGAGAGAGAGAAAGAAAGAGTGAGCACAAGGGAGAAACAGAGAGAAAGAGCGAGAGAGAGAGAAAGAGAGAGTGAGCACAAGGGAGAAACAGAGAGAAAGAGCGAGAGAGAGAGAAAGAGAGAGTGAGCACAAGGGAGAAACAGAGAGAAAGAGTGGGCGAGGGAGAGAGAGAGAGAGAGAGAGAGAGAGAGAGAGAGAGAGAGAGAGTAAATGGCGTTCGGTTGGCTCATCTCCAACATGATGCTGAATTAAATCAATGTAATGAGTCAGTGGAATGAAAACTGCGGCTCCACTTCGTATTTTACATCGGAACCCATGTAAGAAGAAGACGAGTGAGAACACGGTGGCCTTTTTCCAGAAATGCAGGATTTGTCCGTGCTGTTTTGTCCCCTGACAAGCAAATTATTAAGGGGTAATTTATACACGACGGTCGATTTCCGACGGGAGTCGGTACATAATAATCAAGCAAGATCACTCCGGCTGGAACAAGTGGGGGGGGGGAGAGAGAGAGAGAGAGAGAGAGAGAGAGAGAGCAAGAGAGACCATGAGAGAGTGTGTGTAAGAGAGAGAGAGACTCAATTACTACTATCGGCTGTAATTGCTAGAGCCACTGTAGAAGCCGAAGCTCCAGAAAAGGGCAATTAGAGGAACAACGAACAACGCAAGGACAATAAGAAGCTTTAGACATGAAATACACCCAGAAAAAAAACTCAAGATTAAACCGAAAAAATGAAACATGAACCACAAATTGTGAGGGGAAATATAATAAATATATTTATTCATTTAACAATGACGCAGGGCAACAAATCACTGATCTACCGGACCAATGCGTCCCAACGGCAAGTTAGCGATTAGCGAGCTGCACTGTGTGCGGTGTGATCTTCAGCTGCTTCCAGAGAAGCATTCTGTGTTTTCTGGAAGAGAAACGGTATACGGGAAACAAACGAAGCGATAAAGACGTCACGAAGTCCCGCAAAGTACTAGCTGTTCATCAGGGGAAGGCAAACGAGCCGAAAGCGACCAAAGCCGTCACAGACAGGGATGAAGGAGTGAGAAGGTTGGAACAGTGACACAACCTGATAGGAATTCAAAAAGGGCGTCATTTTAAAATCCCTTATAATAAACGACGTATTAATTAAGCTCGTTTGCTCGGTCTATACAGAGAAATGTCAACCCTTGGTCTTTTTGCAGACCTCGCCTTCAGTTCTTACAGACCTCACACTCAAATAGTAAGTCGTTTATACATAGCTGGGTATTTATAATTTCATTCATTAGCCAAACTGCTTAATCCTACTAGGTTCGCGGGGAGGCTAGCACCCATCTCAGCCGACTCTGGGTGAAGGTACACCCTGAACAGCTCACCAGACCATCGCAGGGCCAAAACACACACAACCATTCACACTCACACTCACACCTAGAGGTAATTTGGAGCCTCCAATTAGCCTAACGTGCATGTCTTTGGAATGTCGGAGGAAACCAGAGTACCTGGAGGAATCCCACGCAAGCACGAGGAGAACATGCAAACTCCACACAGAAACGCCCTCGCCGAGCCCAGAACCCGAACCCAGGACCTTCTTGCTGTGAGGCAGACGCGCTAACCACTACACCACCGTGCTGGTGAGATTCATAATTTGAAAGATGTAAATATGAATTTAAAACAATGGGATATTGAGGTGGAATACAGCGCACTCATAACACTGCACTTGTGTGTACGTAGCTATACAGTGTAAGGTCTCTGCGTGTTGCGTTTCTTTTCCCTTCAAAATGAAATATTTTGTTAATGAATAAAAGCTGAAGTCGTGAACTCGAGGCAAAATGTGTAGAAGAGATCTTCATCTTCATCCAATCTGGAAGTGACTGTGCAGGAAGAGACATGGAATGATTTAAGTAATAAAGATGTGACTCACACACACACACACACACACACACATACGTCTCCATTTGGCTATTTATACACACTGTTTTGCTTTGTTGTTTTTTTTTAAAGAATCTGAATGAATTTACTCAAAATGCAGATCCTGAATTCACCCAGCTGGAGTTTATATCACAGGTTTATAAGAACAACGTGTTTATATTTACACCTTCAAAAAATATATAACTGAGTACTTTCATAAATTACAATTAATCACCGAAGCAAGGTGGATGTCGCTAAATCCTCCTAGTCAGTACTATTTATTTTAATGGTATCGACTGAGCCTGAGGCGATTCACTGTTTAAGTATATCCTACATTCATTCGTCCATTTACAAAGCCGCGGGGAGGCTGGCGCCCATCTCAGCCGACTCTGGGCGAGGGCGGGGTACACCCTGAACATCTCGCCAGGCCATCGCAGGACGTATATAATACAGTCATTGACAAAAGTCTTGTCACACATGTGGACATTCATGTATAAAATCCCATATCTCGCCAACTTTTTAACCGATTTTACTCAACTATGACTTAAAATAACCCTCTGATGACAGCAGTATTGGAAAGAAATTTCTTATATATATATATTTAAAAAATTTAAAAAAACGAAAACATTTTGGATCTTTTATTAAACAAAAGGTGCCTATAATTATACAGCTTTGGCTTTGATCTAACATCACTACAAGTATTTGGTATTTGGTGGTTCTGATGAATAAGCACAATAAATAATGATATAAATAAACTGAAACGCGCGTGCACCTCATGCTCGTTTGTCGGCCGGCCACAGAGCCGCTGCACTCGGAACAGAACGGATTTGCACAAAAGGCTCCGGACACTTAAAATAGAAGCAGCATAATGCCATTTGAGGAGAGACCCGGCGGGCCTTCACTCATCCCCACAGTCCACTTCCACACTCAACCAGTTCAGCTTTCACTAATCCCCTAATTTACACAGACACCATACATCATGTGTGTATATTCAGGTCTGATGTAATCATTACAATGAATTCCAGGTGAAGTTGAGCTTGTCAGACTATCAGTGAGTTTTCTGAGACAGTCTTGGTTTTGTTTTTTTTTTGTTTGTTTTTTTTTTTATCTTTCACAGCATGGGTGAATTTAATTGGTCTTCTCTAACAGAAAGCAGCGAGGAAAAAAAAAGACAAAACCCCTGTATGTGTGCATCTCCATCTGTCTCTGGATGTTTATCTCAGTCTGTGTGTCTGTTTCTGTCTGTCTGTTATTGTACATTTGTCTCTGCTGTACTCTGTCTGTCTGTCTCTGTCCGTCTATTGATGTATCTTTGTCTGCATGACCGTCTGTCTGTCTGTCTCTGGCCATGACTGTCTGTCCTATTCTGTCTTTATAACTGTCTGTCTGTCCCTGCCTCTGTTTTTCTGTCTATATGACTGTCTGTCTGACTGCCTGTGGTTTACACACACACACACACACACACACACACACACTTACCCAGGTTGTACCAGACGTCCATCTCTCCGCTGAGTGTTCGCACCTCGATGATGCTCTGTCCCAGGAAATCATCAGACTCCCTCTTCAGCCTTTGTTTCACGCGGGATTTGATGTCATCGTCCTCATCCCA
Source organism: Tandanus tandanus (assembly GCA_039654325.1). Taxonomy (NCBI): domain Eukaryota; kingdom Metazoa; phylum Chordata; class Actinopteri; order Siluriformes; family Plotosidae; genus Tandanus; species Tandanus tandanus. Next base: position 38,635,249 of record JBCNYH010000026.1, read on the forward strand.
CACTCGCACCTTTATGCGATCTGATGAGTTGTGGCACTCACTGAGGAGGGGGAAGAAAAACACTGGCAGCTCTAATGAGTGCATAAGTTCACACAACTCTACTCAGACATCATCAAGCTAACAAAGCACAGTAATGAAAAGTGGACGCAGGCTCACAAGTGAAACTTCTCCTCCCACACCGGGTTCAAGTTTCCGTAGATAGTTTTGGTGCGCTTCTTCGTCTTTCCAACCTGGACTGTCACGTAAGGGTCACTGGAGCCTGTCTTATCTTTGGCCTGCAGGCCCTGTGCACACATCACTACATCACACACACACGCACACACTACTTAATCACTTGCACTCACTTTTGCCAACTTGTACATATATTCATGCTAATTTTATAGAAACCATTTTCTTTAAACGGATTTAAAAACTGCTTCCAGGTCATCATCAAAAGACGAGATGCGAAAGGACAGAGGATCGTACCGGTAATGGTGATCTTAGCTGACCATTTGGATGTCCCATCCAGAACGCTCTGTTTGACGGTCTTCATCTGCTGTGCGTGGACCGTTTTGCCGATCATGAACACGTCCCTGATGAGCTCGAAGATCTCGGGTTTGTTCCTCTCCCTGATCTTCATGCGGTCCTTCATGGCCATGATGATGTTTTGCGTGCGATCTTCAGCACCATGCTTTGAACTTTTCTCTGCCGCGCCTGCGGTTTCCAAGACAGAACGAATCATTTCCAAAATGTGCTAAACAAACAGCAGCATCATCAAATACATTCAGAGTAATCACCAAGTGCCTGCTTTTGTTTACTGCTCTTTAAATCTTGATGCTGTACACATTTTTAATGCCCTGCGGTGGTTCACAAAAAAGGGAGGCACTGAGGCTCTCTCTATATATTGCTTACTATGTTTACTACTGAACTCATCATCATCATCATCATCATCCGCATAATTTGGGGTCGGGTCACAAGGGCAGAAGCCTAAACAGTGAGATCCAGATGTTCCTCTCCCCCAGCCACATCCTCCAGCTCTTCCGGACGGGGGGCGGGGGCACCGAGGCGTTCCCAGACCAGCCCAAAGACATAGTCCCTCCAGCGTGTTCTGGGTCGACCCCGGGGTTTCCTTCCGGTTGGACATGCCAGAAACACCACACCAGGGAGGCTTTCGGGAGGCATTCTAATCAGATGATTAGGAGGAGCAGCGGTTCTACTCAGAGTTCCTCCCGGATGGCCGAGCTTCCGGATGGCCCCCCTGCGAAGGAAGCTCATCTTGTATCCGCGATCTTGTTCTTTCGGTCTCTACCCAAAGCTGGTGACCGTAGGTGAGGGTAGGAATGTAGATCGACTGGTAAACTGAGACTGGTAAATACTGCTGAACAGACTTGTATATTTACAGAGTAGTAATTTATCGTAAAGGTAAAGAGCTGTCTTTAATGTACACAAACCAGTTTCCCCCAAATGTACAGCAATCTTTAGCAACTACTCTTTTTCAGAGACGTGTACTGTATCAGGTTTCACACGACTGCTGATTTCAGACAGTCGGACCACACTCACGCTGAAGGCAGTCTGCGTTGAGGAGCTCCTGACACTTCTCATGAGATTTAACCCCACACTCGGTGCACCTCATGCCCTGGCGTGCAATACCCCACAGCAGACCTTCGCACTCGTAACAGTATGTCGGAGTTGTCGCCGTCCAAATCTCGAAGTTATGCGGCGTAGTGCACGAGATCGGGTAGATGAGAGCCTGCAGCGTTTTCTTATACACATGGTTCTTCTGTAGGGGAGAGGTAAAAACGTCTTATCAAATAATTTATAACAGCAGGTTGAATAAACGCAGTCTTTTTACCCACAAAGGCAAACATACTGAGGCTACACCAACACACACACACACACACACACACACCATACCATCATGATGATTCATTACTGATATGTTTACAAACTACTGTATACATAAACACCCTGTGTGTGTGTGTGTGTGTGTGTGTGTGTGTGTGTATTTTATACACATATTAGAACCAACAGGAAACCATTTTGTATGTTGCATTTAATAAAATTCTATATTTTTAAAAAATATATATAATTTGAATATATATTTTTTGTCGTTATTATATATTCTATTTTTAATTAAATGAATTTCTTCACCTAATTTAGTCTGAGAGAATAATCAAAACAATCAAAGAAATCTAGGTGAAGTAAAGAAAATAAATTTAAAATATATATTTAAATTTAATTAAATAAAATGGGTAAAAGAATTAAATAAATTAAATAAAATGGGTAATAAAATTAAATAAATTAAATAAAATAGGTAAAAAAAAAAATAGGATTGTAGTTTTCAACTGCTTTTTAATTTTTTATTTTGTTAGGAGCACATTTACTCATTTATGTATTTATGTATAGCAATCGCAACACTTTACAATTTGACTGTCTTGTACAAGTTCCTTAAGAATTTGTGGCGATGAACCATTTTTTGCTACCTTACTTTACTCAGCGTTGTTCTAACAGCACTACTCACCAGCTCTTCATCTTTAATGGAGGCTCGGGAAGCCATAGCAGATGCAATGCCTGCTTTTCTGGCCTGGACCAGCGCCTGTTTCATGATGAATAAAAATTGTATTCCAACATACTCAGATAATTCTTCAGGGCACAGAAAGAAAAAAAAAAAAAACACAGCAAGAAATTGGGGTGCTGGGAAAATACCAAATAAATAAAAGTTCTAAAGAGTAAAAAGGGCTGAGGAAACCTGACCAGCACGCATAAAACTCAAACTAGAACTCATACGCAATTCAACAGGATGTAAAACCATATTAGGAATGTGTAAAGTGTACATGGCTATGCATGTGAAGCACTGTAAGGTCTGGTAACTAGTTGATGAAGGAACAATGACTGACTGTTTCAGTGTGCAAATACATGAAGACAAACATCACATGGGCTGATTTCCATGGACAAACCGGTATACCTCAGTTGCATGGAAGACACTGTATATCATCATGCCTGAAAATGTGGGAGCAAAAATAAAAAAGTCCAACATGATGAGGGGGGGAAGTGACGCTACGGTAGGGAGGAGAATTAAATAAAGACACGTGAATTAAATACCTGTATTTACACGTCACCAGAATGAAGAAATACTGATTTGCACAAATCAGTACTATTCATTCCTACTCAACATAAACAACATGGCACTAGCATGGACTTTTTCTAGGGGAAAAATGGGACGGGGTCACTCTTTAAACTTACCATAGCCTGGATACAAAGGATGAATGCATTCAAGAGAGGTACAGTTTTATTCCCAAGAAAATTTTAATAATTTCACATCAACACTTTTATCAGCACTATAATATCATATTGCTAGAATATTTGTTTAATATCTGATAGCTGCAGGACGCTTTAAAATTCAAACAATAGCAGACCAAAAATTAAGCACATCTTATAATATTGACTAAATTCTAAAATAAAACAAGCAAGAACTAATTACAAGCTAAACATTCTCCATCAAACCAAATAAAACTAGCATTAAATCATTACTCCTCATAATTACGTTATAAAATCTTAATTAGATTTCACAAACTAATTAAAGTTTTTTTTTAATAGAGAAAAACAAAAAATATATTTTTTTTATAATGGAGAAAAACAAAGCAAACAAATGCAGTTAGGTTCACTAAGGTGGTGCTCATGGATATTAGAAACTAATGTCGAAAACAAAGTAATAACCAAAATCCAGCTTTGTTTTTCTCTAACACGGAGTTATGTAAGAGATGAACACCTACCACATCGCTAACGAGGGGGATGGGTTTCCTTTTCCGCAAGTCTGGCATGCTGTCAATCCCAAACAGGCCACTCCCACTTCTGTGGACAAAAGAAGTGATTCAGACATTTACATACAGAAGAAAACAGTACAATTTTAATGTAAACACCATAACGCAGGTCTCCAAAAGTGCCCAAATACCAGGTGAAAGTCCTTGCTTTATTTAGAAGTTTAGCCAAAAAATTACAGCAGGGCTTCGTGTACAGAGCATTAATTTTAATCCAAGGTTCAATTCCCAACTAGGAGCAATCTGGAATAGCCATTTATCCTAATGTGCTTGTCTTTAAACATGCAGAGGAAACCCATGCAAGCACGGAGATAACACGCAAACTTCACACAGAAATGCCCTCGCTGGCCACAAAGCTTGAACCCAGAACCAGGATCTTACAGTACTTTGTTATTTTTTACTTCCAAACCAATAATACCGACTGTCCACGATTTTATTTCATAAAGAAATATAGTGTAGTGGTTAGCATGTCCACCTCAGAGCAAGAAGGTCCTGGGTTCGAGTCCCATGCTCGGTGAGAGCATTTTTGTGTGTAGTTTGCATGTTCTTCCGGTGCTTGCGAGGGTTTCCTGCACATACGCCGGTTTCGTCCCATAGTCCAAGGCACATTAGGCTAGTCGGCTGTTCCAAATTACCCCTAGCTGTGAGTGTAAATGGTTGTGTGTGTGTTGCACTGCGATAAGCTGGCAAACTGGTCAGGGTGAATCCCGACTTCACCTGCGACCCTACTAGGATTAAGCAGTTCGGTGAATGAATAAATAAATGTTTTCTATGAGTGAACTTCGTCATGTAATAAATGGACCATATTTTGCTTGAACTCACCCAGCATTGTCCAAGTCGGGACGTGAATTGTCTCCATTTTCCCGGACCTATTAAAATATATATATATAAATAAATAAATAAAAAAAAGTTTGATGTCGTCACTAGAGACTATACAAAACCAAGAACCTAAATTAATAAAGACTAAAATAAATGATCAATGCATGATTGGTTAAGTTTCACCACTTTTATTAAGTGAACAAATGTTAGTTAAAAAAAAAGAAAAAAAAAAAAGACAATTGGTTAATTTTTTCCCCCAAGGATGAATGATGACAAAGATCTTATTTACTTTTATTTAAACAACACACAGACAGTAATGAAACAATAAACAGCATGACACCGACAAAACTGAGAAGAATAAGTCACTAAAAAGGAGGACGATATTCTGCATTGGTCCCATGCATTGATCAATAGCGAGTGCTCCTAGATAGGAGTGTTTACATGAATAAATAAAACAGAAGGGCAAAAAGCATGACTGCAATTTTCGCAAAATAAAACTGCAACCAAAATGTTTTAAAAGTGACCTGAATAACCTTCGTGCTTTCCTCTGCAAAACAAAATCAAGACAAAACAGTGTTGGTAAGTTTATTGGTTATACATTTTTAATTAAGACAGGTTCACACGTAAAATATACCTGCATTGAAGTCTTCCTCTGAAAAAATATGCTTCGACTCTCTCGAAGTCCGAGACAACCTATGTCTTTGCCTCTGCTCCTTGAGAACACGTTGGATATTGGCAAGGCACTTCTGCTGGTGAGAGTCTACCTGAACAGGGTCGTCATTGCTTGAGTAAACCTGAGTCTCTACCTTATCAACCTCAGCCTCTGCTTCAAGGACTGTCCCCTGTGGGCCTGGCTTAAGGCCTTTAAAGTCAAAATGGGTCATTTCCTCATGATTCGTCTCCCCGTGACTGCTCTCTATGGCCACCTTCTTTGGAATCAATTCAAGAGAACCAGCCTCATACAAAAGCTCTTGACCTGCTGGAGGTTCATCTTCACTGGATGAATGATCCACGGAATTGTATTCAATTTGGATACGAGAAGGAGACACTGTACCAGAACTTGATTCATGATGATCAAATGTATGGAACTTATCTGTTCGGTCCATGTGTAGTTGTCGGTCACCAAGGTCATAGTCTCTTTGAAAACGTCTGGGATCATTTCTCTTTTGAGGTGACAAGATTTGATCAAGGGTCTCACTGCTAGATAGTATTCCCTGATCCAAATCAGATCCCTCTACAGTTGAGTCATCCTTCACAAGTTCACTGGGATGTTGTTCTGCAATGTCAGAATTATTCCTATCAGATCCGTCAAGCCTCTTCATAGCTCCATGAAGAGCAGACCGAAAGGTGTGCATGGCTTTGTTTGCTTTTACTACATCGATCCCTCCATGGCACAGTGGGAAGTTCTCAGAGTCATCTGGATCAAGCTGTTGTGCAGTCATGCTTGGGTAAATCTTCCTATCCCAGGTTCTCTCTGTGCTGTCTTCAGAATACGCATCAACATTCAGGCAATTTTCACAGGAAGAGTGCAAATCTTGGCAGACGTCCTCATAATCTGTCAGCACCATAGTGGAACAACTAACACTTCTGGACGGGCCACTGCAGAGTTCATCGGCACATGCATCCATGGTGTGATAACCTGAACTACGGGAATACGGACATTTCAACGTGCAATCACATTCAATATCACGCCCCGTGTCTTTCCTGGGATGTCTCCAGTCTGCAACACTGGACAAACTGGACAGTGAGCTGTACTGTTGTCCAAACAGTAAAGAAAGGTGCTCAGAGCTGCTGCGTGAAGAATGGCCTGGAGTGCTGCCAGTTGCCCCACCATTATATCTAATCCAGGTATCCGGTTGTCTGTGGTCTTCAACATTATTCTGGCAAGAACAGCAATCCTCCTCACTCCACCCCATGTCCCCAGTCCATCCTTCTCCTCCACTCTCACTTAAACGCATCTCCGAGGTTTTCCAGCCACCCATTTGTAGATCTCTATCCATGGAATGGTAACGGTCATCATGGTCTGTACTCTGCAAACTATAACTGGAGAAAGAACTAGAGCTTGGAAAATCCTGGCCATAATCCCGGTCACGGCTGGAATAATCAGAAGGGCGTACTCTGCAGGACGACTCATCCATGTTGTCTGAAATTTCATCATGGGGCATTTTACACTTTCGTGGTATGTCACTATAAGGAGTTTCATTCTTTTCAGGCCTCTTTAACAAAGGGCTTCTATGGCTTGGTGTAGCTGCTCCTTTGTTCTGATTGCTCCAGTGATGAACCGTTATCCTTTGAGGTGAGGGCTGACCAGCGGCACATGCAGAATAGAGCCCTTCAATTTCCATCAGCACAGAATCCACACAGAAGGACACCTCGTCAACGGAGCCACTCACCGAGTTCAGGTACTGCCTCAAGTCTGAGATCTCCTCCTGGATTTTATTAATTCCCTGAAGCTCTTTCAAAATATGTTCTACTATATTGCTGGAATGTCTCTCCTTGCTTCTCCTTCCACCTTCTGCCCCGTCTTTCCCAGGTGTTTGTGGCTCTGCCATGTTATCTCTTTTGTCCAAAAACACTTTACAGTCTGACACAGGGCTGTTTGTTGGTACTGAGCATGGGATCTTAATGGCATCTTCACTGTTTAACTCAACCTTCCCTAACAGGTCTTTACTGTTGGCTTTAATGGGACTTTTATTTAAGGTGATACCAGACTCGTAGGTAGAAGATTCCCGGCTTATACCATAAACAAACATGTCTTCCGCCAATTCAGCAGAAGTATGCTGGAGGTTAGAAGTGTCAAGCTCTGCTTGACCATGAAGAACTTTCTGAATCTTCTTGCATAGGCCATGCCGGACCTTGAGGCTCTGGGCTCTCTTCTTGCCCAGTTCTTTTCTTCTGGACTGGAAGATGCCACTTTCGTTTGTCTCATCCCGTTCATCACTATGACTTCTTGGTAACATTCCGCAGCATCAGATGTTCAAGTGTTGACTAACATGGGCTTAGAAGTTCCTTTCATCATGATCAGCATTAAGGCACTTGAGAATGGTCACCTGGAATGCATGGGGGGAAAAAAAGCATTGTTTAGTTCTCTGAACTGTAAAGAACATTTCTGCCAAGGTAAGTCAAGTTGTTATTTAGTTGAGAAGTTGATATATAAAACAATTATTTGCAAAAAGGCAAGGTGGATATCGCTGTACAGTCCAGACTAATTCAGCAATATCCTTAAACCTTGGGTGAATATTTGTTTTAGTGTATATTACACGGGAACATAAGAAAAGCCAATTAAAACAACAGTATGGTTTATTTTTAGATTTTTTTTTTTAACGCTAACAGTGGTCACACGTGTGACCTTATGACATTATGATCTTTTCAAACTCAAAGTTTTAGTATATGCCCTACACAAAAAAAATAAATAAAATCAAATAAAAATACAAGAGAAGCAAACTAAAACAAGATTCTTATGGTTAATTTTTAAATTGCAAGACAGTGGTCCCACATGCTCCATATTATTTGTCTTTTTTTTTTTTTGATAGCATTTAGTCAAATGTCTAGGACTTCAGAATCAGTGATTGTGGCAAGCTGTCAATTTTTGTCCGCTGAATTGACGAATAATGTCTATTTTTATTATGACTATTATTCATTCAACATATTTTTTGGTTTCTGATTGGTGGAAAGTCAAACAATTCTTGGTATTGCATCATAGCCATAGGATAACCAAATTATTGCATTGCTGCCATCTGATAAGTTGAAAGATCACTGCATGACTGGCCCACGCACCATAGTAACATGACTGTCTACTTCGAAAATATTTTGAAGTATTCATAAAACAGACTATAGAAGTAGACTTTCATATAATATAGAGAAGTATTCGGCCTCAGAGGGGGCGAGTGTGTACGCCCTGACCAAATAATTCTGTACAACATACTTCACTTCATTCAAGAGTTGCTTATTATTCCAGTCTGTCTATGTCATTGTGGTTTTGTATATACTTAAAACCCTTATCAAGCAAACAGCTAAATATGATAAAGCCATTTTTAAGTTAGCGTAACAGTTGTGCCTATAACTACATCATATAGAATATGAATACACAAACAAACAGTCAATTCATTGAATCCACATGAAGCAATCACACTTATCTCTGGAACCTCAGACAGAATTTCTCAGAATATGCTGGATTTAGGGTGGTATTTCAACTTGCACAGTGTAAGAGTTACAGCAGTCCAGCTGTATGCACCACTGTCATTTAGAGCCCCGCTGAGTCTAATGACTGCTTTACCATTTCCCCAGTCTGACAGGTTGACACCACATTTAGCCAGGCTTTTTTCAGCGGAATAATTACAGGGACTTGTCCCCCTTATTGCCGATATACCCAACTATAATATATGTGGAGAATCAAGTCCTGAAATCATTAATGTTAATGAGAGAAAATATAAATTCTAATGTCTTGAAAGCACAGTATACTAATATATTACATTCTAAAAGTCATCCCTCTTAATGCTGCAGTTTCTGATTGATACGAATGAATCAGTTTTAATGAAGGTTAGTCGTCAATCAAGATCTGAAGTCAGCAACAGCAATCTATTTCACCATGATAAAATGCACAGCTAAAAGGCTAATGCACAGCGAGATGGTCATTGATATTCAGACCCAGTCCTGCTATGCTCCTAAATGCACCGAGTAGTTGACATGATTGTAACTGAGACTTCAGTAATATGTGTGTGCTGTGGTGGCACTCAAGGATGAGCTTTGGCTTGCAGCCCAGAGAATGAACTGGGACATTTCAGATTATTCTTTCAGACAGCCTGACCACTACCTGTTCTAGAAACAACATTGATTCATTCTCTTGCATCATATCTTCATAATGCGAATTGTATACATTTTGAAAATAAAATTAATTATACACACATTGTAAAACGTTAAATAAAATATTAGCATATACATACTTCACGGGAATGGTGCAGTCCGATTGGTTTGCTATCTTGGGCTTAATTGACATTATCCCAAGTGGATAATTCTTGAACTGAAACAGTGGACAAAAAGTCATGGCTTGTCGCAGTCATTAATTATGAAATCCTAGAAATTCAATAAAATGCCATCCCAAAATATATAAAGAAAGCTACGCAGTGTGGCCTTTTGTTTTCTTTTTTTTTTTTTTTTTTTTTTTAAACAAAAAAGCACTTTACACTTAAAATGAGTTTCAAAAGATACGGTCATGTAGTAGGTGTGCTCATTCTTATGCTTTGAAATGATAAAATAAACCATACATACATAAAAGAAAATCTCATTTAAATTTTCTGTTCTTTCTGTGTAGTATATATTTAAACAACGACAAAAAACTAAAACAGAGTTTAAACAGACGCTGTTACGAAGTGTGCTGAAATATGTACATGAGTGCACAGACCTCACCTGCCTCGGTCATAGTTACAAAATGTAAAAGTTTAAGTTTGTTTTTCTTTTGTTTTCTTTCTTTGTGGCACAAAAATTGGCAAAAATTATGAAATCACCATATTAAAAGTTTATTAACACGGTTTATTTATGAATTAATTTATTTATTATTCTATTTATTTTACTTTGTATCAAATAAACAAATCACAAATGTCACAAAAAACTATTTTGGTTTAATTACTGAACTTAAAAAAATAAAATAAAAAATAAACATCATAAAACATACCAACTTAAATAAATACAATTATTTTAATTGATGGAATGTTTTTTTCCCCCCGGATTAATAGTGGGGAAAAAATAGGGAATAATTATTAATTATCAAAATTTTCATCTACAACTAAAAAATTAAAGTTCTGCATACAGTTTTGCATCTTAAATACCTAACCATAATCCATAGCAATATAAACCACAATCCAGTGATAATGAAAATCCATTACCAAACTTCAACTCCCACCTGACCTTTAACCTACCTATCCACAACCACTCAAACCAAATACAGATACAGTGCTTAAATTTGTTAGACCTCCTGTCCCAAGTGTGAGAATTGCAATCCTGACCAATATCTTAAATTGCAGAGATTATTTGAATTAAAAAAAAAATGGGGAAAAAAAAAACTACAAAACTTAAGGCATTTACAGCATTTAAAGAAAAAGCACTTAGCACGCCGTAGCCATGTCGGGTTTAATCTCTTTACTGCGCTCAGACCTCTCTAAATCATCTTGAGCTACAAAGCAAGACTACATATACACATATATATAATTACACTCCTTAGAGCTTTCTTCCATCTTTGTCCTCTTTGTTGCCTGCACTCACACACATGGATGACTGGATGAAACACTTTGTCAAAATTAGTCATCCAGTCATCCATGTGTGTGACTGGATGAAACACTTTGTCAAAATTAGTCATTAACTACATTACTACTATTATGCTCTCGCTGTTCTTGTGCCGGTTTCCTCGGGGTACTCTGGTTTCCTCCCACAGTCCAAAGATATGCATATTAGGCTAACTGGCTGTTACAAATTGCCCCTAGCTGTTCAGGGTGTACCCTGCCTTCGCTCTATGTCGGCTGACATAGGCTCCACCCTCCCCATGACCATAATAGTAAGATTAAGCGGTTTGGCAAATGAGTGAGTGGGTGAGTAAACTTAAACTTTCATTCATCATTTTCATTAAAGATATTTATACATTATCAAGAATACTACAAGTGAAAATTCTGGACGAAAAAAAAAAAAAAAACAATCTTACCTTAGAGCAGAAGAGAAGAGACTTCACTCTGAGAGAAGCGTCCACATAAGAAGTGTCAGAAGTGATTAAAACATCCGGAGGATAAAATTCAGCACTACACTCACTCCATCCTCATCGGAATGAAACGAGTGAGCGAGCACTAGCCGAAGGAAGTGGTGGTGGTGGTGGTGGTGGTGGTGGGGGGGAGGGGGGGGTGTGTTTAAAAGGAGGCACTCTTCATTGTGTGAGAAACAGAGTTGAATAGAGTACCGTCCACGGCACCGTTACAGTCTAGCAGCTCAACCTCGGACAACCTCAGCACCGTCCCTCCCTCTGTCCCTCCCTTCCTCCCTCCTTCTCTTCATCCCTCCAGTCTTTCTTTCTCTCCTTTCCTTCTGTCTGCATCCTCACATGTATTCCAGCACTAAGCTATTCTTTCTCTACCTTCTCTGTTTTTTTTTTTTTCTTTAATCACTTCCTTACTTCCATTCTCTCTTTTTCTTGTCTTTAACAAATGAAAACACCTCTTAATAAGGACAACAAATACATGTGCTTATCTCATTCACAAGTGTCGTTTATCTGTATTTCAGTCACAGCCATGAGACAGCACTCACAAGAAATGATTCACGGCTAACTTCCTGATATTATTGGATTTTTTATGGCTTTGAATTAAAAAGCGAGCTCTTCCCCGTGTCCTTCATGACACAGAAATGTATACACGTGCAAGAGAACCTGCTCTCGCTTCGACTCTATACGATTAGGAGGTGTTCACACTGGCACCTCCACCAGCCCTCATGCTAGCAATCACCATAATGGAGCCTTGTTTTATAAGAGTACTTCATTAGAATTAGCTGAGTTATATTAATGCACCGCTTTGCTTCACACCCACCGTCTGACAGCAGCACAACACAAACAAAGACAGAAAAATCTATTCAGTACTAAAACACATATTTCTTTACTTAATGTACTATTGTTTTTACAGGAATGTTGTTTCAGCTGCTTAAGTAAAATTGAATAATGACATGCTTAAATTTTATATATATATATATATACATACATACACACTATCTATCTATATTATATATATA
>JBCNYH010000026.1:38648387-38667583 GCA_039654325.1 Tandanus tandanus
TACACACACACACACACACACACACACACACACACATACATATATATATATATAAAATAAATACTTTCCTGTACTAATCCTATAGCCAAGACACGATTATTTAGTCAATAGTTACATCAGTAAGTTTTGGGTTAATGAAGCTCAGATAAAGCCACACATACCCAGTTCAACCACACAAAACAGCACAGAAGCCCTGATCTCATAATTACAGCTTGTCAGAGCCCATAAGGCAAAGTGATAAAGAGAAAGTGTGTGTTTAAAACCACAGAATGGGGTCTGGAATATATTTTAATCCATATAGGAACATAGAGGCCACTGGCACTAAAATACCATACTGAATTTCTCTTTTTTATCTAGCTAACTAACATCACCTAAGTTGGCAGGATTTTTAAGTGCTATTCATTAAAGCTTACATTTTTCCAGCGAATGCTTCTGACAATATTTGAGTCATATTAATAAATGTTAGGTATGGCTAAGAAGCTAACATAATTCAACCGGTTAACTCCTAACTCTGGATCCTGACAGGATTTCTCAGAGGAGTTTTTAAATAAACGTTATAAAATGTTCCCTAGTACGCTAGTCACACCTATCTTCCTATCTACGGAAATTTTTAGGGTTAGGGTTATTCATAAATGTGGTTATCATCACAGATAGTGCTAGCAAGCAAACGCTAGCCGACAAGCTAATATGAGTCAAATTTACAAGATTTCTACTATTACATAGCAATAAATGATGCTTAGAATTTTTACGTCCGAGATTAGCCAACCAGATTCTGACAGGATTTCTTGGAGTATGTTTAGGCGATATTCATTAGCTTTCCATGTCAGTATATACGTGTCTTAGTATAATATTACCCAAGATAACTTATGGACTTCTGTATATGGCGCTTCATCGTCTGACCTTAGTAATGAGTTTTTTAACACGATGTTAAAAACACAACACTTTTCTTATCTGGTAAATATTTTAGATTTATTGAAAAAGGCAGACTTCAAAACTTGTTTGTAAGATACCAGAGCGTCCACTTTTAACTTATCTCCCTCAAGTAAAGAATTACTTAAAAAGGCCGCGTAACTTGAGCAGTCAGTTTCCTAAAATTAATAACTGTTTTAAAACAATCCTGATGAATTATGAATAATTTTTAACTATAATCTAGCTGTATATTTGTGATTTTTTAAAAATTCTTAGTTTGTATATAGCATAATTAAGGGTGTATTTTTATCTATTTTGAATAAAGAAATTCAAATTTAGTATTAATATTAATATTAGTATTAGTATTGAGTGGAATAAAATAGCATTGAATATTGTTATTAGACGATGCTATTAACTCTAGTATTTTATTTAAGTTAGGATATAGTCAGGCATGAAATTATGCAGCTAAGTCCAAGTTAATGTATCATTCATTCATTCATTTTCTGAACCGCTTATTCCTAATTCGGGTCGCGGAGAGGCTGGCGCCCATCTCAGCCGACTCTGGGCGAGGGCAGAGTACACCCTGGACAGCTCGCCAGGCCATCGCAGAGCAGAAACACGATCAATTTTTTTGAGTATTGAAGGAGCACAAGTCGAATACAATTAGATATTTACTACACATGATATGCTCATATTGTGCATTTTGTTTAAGCAGTGGTTTCAACATAACATAACATAACATAGCATAACAAACTGCGGTGAAACTCAACCAATCAAAGACAGTTGATCGAGAAAAAGTCGAAGCATGAAATTAATTCATATCAACTTCACAGATGTTTTCAAAATTATATTGGGGTACACTGTTAATTAAGAATAAAAAATAAAATAAATAAAATTGGGAAATGAGTGTAGTATCTATATGGTGTTTGTAGTGAAAAAAGGATAAACTGGAAAAAGGAAAAAAAAAAAAAAATACCAAGAGATGGTATGTATGAGGTCCCTACTATACCTTCTGAAGCTCAAGTCTCACTTTGCTGAAGGCCTTTATCCAGCGCATTCGAGAAATGGAGACCGACAATGCAGATCCGACTTCCTGGAAACTAAGAAAGACAGACCTGTATTGAGACGGGTTTATAGTTTAATATGTTCAACCAATTTGCTTACACATGCTCAAAGAAGAATAGGAGTCTTGTGCAGAATTCTTGTACAATGAGCATTACAGTTAACTGCCTACCAGCAGGTACTGGCTGTAACCCCTTCCTTTTACCAATTCAAATAATATCTAAATAGGCAAACAAGTAAACACAAGGTAAACTTAGTCACCATAACAAAAGTACTACTGTCTAAACAAAGTGAATATCACTAAGGAAAACATGCCAAGTACATAGAAACACAGTTATTTAAGTTTCATCAACTTGGTTAAAAGGCCTGTCGTACACATGCCATAAACTAATTGGGCAGAAGGCGAGGTTCAGTGACATCCACCAAGCCTACGATGAAAAATAGTATAGTATATATTACACAGGAACGTTATCTGAGCAGAGTTAAGTGCTGTATAACATCATTCTCATAGAAATGCACATTATGTCCCACTCTTAATATACCCAATTATTTTTTTAAATATTGATTAATTAAAAATTAAATTTGATATCTGTTCTGATATCAAAGTACCTTCATGTGTTGACAATTTAAGCTGTATATGTACAAAAACAGAAAATTAATAAGCATATGAAGTTATGTCCCCAGGAACCATGTCAACTCTGTCACACAAGTGTATTCGCTGTCCGACTCTAATTCAGGTTTTAAATTTTACATGCAATTGGCACTAGAGGGAAGTGTAGAACGTCAGAGCGTGAAATCCAGCATGGACGTTTGAGCCTCTCAGACTGTAAGTGAAAATTAAGCTTAAAAATCACTGCAACCGTAAGCGTACAGTTTTTGGACATCAACTCTGTTGTTATGAGTACTCTCAGTGCATGACAGAGTGAAGTTAGAAGATTTAATCAATAAATACAGCCTGCTATCATTGACGTTTTTGAGCGAAAATGAGTGATTTTATGCAAGTGTTTTCAGTAATGGGTCATATTTTGTCAACTTAAAGAGTGAGACATAAAATATGCATTTCTATGAGAATGACCCATAATAACTGTCTTTTTAAACCCATTTTAGTTTTAGTAAGTACTACACAGAAACATAAGTAAACTATGTTCTGTAACAGTGTGGTTTTTATAATCAACACAAGAAGAAAAACTAAAGCAAGGTTTATTTTTCCTTTTTAAAGTACGACAATGACGCTTCTTTCAGCAAGTAACCATGAGAAATCGTAATTGTTTGCCTTTTGATTCAAGCTTTTTTCAGTCAATAATAGATAATAATGATAATAATGTTTTTTAATCCTTAGAAAACAGACCAATCAGATCATGTCACTCTTGTAAAGTATACACACTAATTATGATAGCTCATGATGCCATACCTTTTTTGAGATGTTTCCAACTTCTTCTCCACTAGGGGAACATTGTCTTTCTTCAAGGTGCTGCTTTCACTGCTTCCCTTCGCCTGAGACGTTTTCAACCCCTCATCCTCTCCCAACAATGCATGTCCATTGGCAGGGTGTCCATTTGCAGAAGGACAATATCCTGTACTGTGGAATGAGGGGCAGGACTCCTTCAGTTCTGAACCTGTAACACTCTCGTGGCCCATCTCGCTCAGAGGAGAACTGACTTGACTCAGGTTTCCTGAGGATCCAAAATGACTGCTGCCGACAGGACTGATGTGTGTGGGGGGGAACAACAACAACAACAACAACAACAACAACAAAAAAGACAGGTTCAATAATCCAGAAAACTACAGTATATACCAAATACAACAATGATATAAAATAGACATAATTAGCTACAGAATAGGATGAAACTAGGAGGAAATAGGAGGAAAAAGATGAGACAGGATGAAATAGTATGAGAACACACAAGACATAAATTGGAATACTATATGTATGCACACACACACACACACACACACACACACACACACTATAAAAATGGATTTATGAAACATCACAGAGGAAGCCACTACCACTAATGCTAATATTGATAACAATTCATCATAAATTGTTTTTGAGATATTTATGATGCTACTAGCCTTTTTGCACTCAAAAGCTCCTTGCATTCCTGCTGTAATCCAGAAGAGGGAGCTGCAGAGGTTGGGAGCTGGATCTCAGATTCCTGCTCTTTTTGGGACGGAGAAGCTATCTCAAGTGTGGAAATACTAATCTTTAGTTTTGAGTCATCTGCGCAGCCAATCCTTATATTTTGGTTCTCAACATCAGATCTGTCTAAACCTACTATAGTTTCATGTATAATTTCACTGTTGATGTTAATGACATTTTCTTTAATTTCCTTTGAAACCAAAAGGATTGATGTGCTTTTTGGATAACCTGGTGAGTTAGGCTGGTCTGTAACAACACAACATGTCTCCTCTTTTGCAGGTACTGGTGAGTCTTTTTGCCAGAAGCCTATTTTTGTTCCGAACAGTGATGGTGGCTCATTACTTGATGCCACTTGCTTCTCATCCGAAAAAAAGCTTGCTGAGAATGACTTGAATCCAGATAAAAGTCCGCCCCCATCCATTTGTGGCACTGTGGAAAGACCTTTACTAGCTGCTGAGGAAAACAAAGAGCCCAAGGACTTCCTGGCATCTTCAGATTCAGTGATAAAACTAAACTTTGGTGGTGATAAACCAGCCATTCCAAACACAGACTGGGATGGTTCTGATGTAGGAAGCGGCTGAGCTGGTCCTGACTTGTCCGTCAAGGTATCTTCAGGTTCCCCAACAATGACGACTGGTTTCTCCATTATTTTATCAGTTTCAGTGACTTCACTGTCGTTAAGCCGAGTTATGGAATTAACTTCAAGAGGGTTAAAATTTCCTGGTGTTAGATTTGTAATTGAGTCAACAGACTTGACGACTTGATGTTGTGGTTGCTGGTCTGTATCTGATTCTGTCTTAATTAGATTTGCTGTCAACTTTATGTCCACTGAAGGTGATCCTTTATCATTGGGCACTCTTTGTTTTTGCTGTTCAAGCCCAGATAAATCAGTTGAGAGAGTAGAATTTGAATTTGAAGATGATGTTGTAGCTGGATTAACTTCCTGATGTGATTTCAACATACCAAGTAGGTCACTTTTTAGCAAGTCAGCTGGCAAGCTACTTTGGAAGCCAAACAGAGAGGTGGTCTGTTGTGACCCTTTTGTAGATGGGGACTTAAAAAATGCTGAAGAGAAAAGACCACTTGAGGTTTTAGAGGGTCCACTGGCTCCAGAGAACATTTTAGACATGAACCCCGAGACGACATCAGCTGACGTGTCAAAGACAGACTTCTCCACATCAGCAGGTTTTTGTTGGACGTCGTTATCTATATTTACAGATTCTGGTATTGACATATCATTTTGTTTTGGCTGAGGTTGGATCTCATTTTGTGGCAGATTTTGTTTTTCATTTTGCTCTGGCCATACATGAATATCGCAAACTGATTCTCCAGAAAATGTAGCAGACTCCATCACGTCCCGGCTTCCTGCTGTGACTGTTCCCACTATAGTTTCTTTCTTTGCAACACTGATGGAATGACAAATGTTTTGTTGTTCTGATGATGCAGATTGTGGTTGCAGAACCACTGGTTCAGCGCACTCAGTATTTCTAGCATCATCATCTGAAACTGTATTAGTTGTTTTTTCATCTTCTCCAGAATGTACAGAACCCATAACCTGAGTTTTTTGTAACTTAAGATTAGTTTCCTCACCTCCTTTCTTCAAAAATGATGAAACACTGAAATTCCCCTCAGCTTTGGCTGGCTTGGATGTTTCTTCTGTCTGACTGGGTGTTGCTGTTGGGCTAGAACCACCAAACATGGAATGCAGACTGCTTCCTCCAACATCTTTAGCAGGAGTGCCACCTGGAAAAATGCCTCCCAATAATGATGCTGGAGTTGATGTTGTTTGTGGTTTTGTCCCACCAAACATGGACAATAAACCTTTTCCAGCTGTTTCTTTTGAGGCTGAACGTCCATGATACTCTGTATCTAAACTTGATTTTGAGCTAGGGCCAGAAAAGAGGGAAAAGAAACTCTTGTCAGGAATGTCTTTTTGTTCTACGGTACCTGAAAAAATTCCACCAAGCACAGATCCAGCTTGAGGGGCTGTATTTTGGTAACTTGACCCACTGAACATTGACATTAAACCAGATGCTGCCTTCTGAGAAATGAGCTCAGGACCAGAAGAAACGGGAGGGGTGGGTAAATCACTAGCTGAATCCACAGGTACAGAATTTGTGTCAACAACTGAAGTAATATCCTTTGGAACAGCAGACTCATCTTCTGTAGAAGCACAGGCCTTTATATTGGATTGAAAATAAACTTCATCAACCACTGACAGCAAACCTGCTCCTGGAGTTTCAGCTGGGGAATGAAGTGAAGATGGTTGAGTTGGGACACTAAAAATGGGCAGTGTATCATTACATAATGCAGATTCAACACTGTTGAGTTGTTGCGGGGTGGGAGCACTAGATACTGAGTGTGTAGATATCACTGAAGATTTGGTAGATTGCTCAGTTTCCATGAAACTAACTTTGGGGTATAGGTTGGACTGTGCATTTTCTTGAAGGCAAATCTTAACATTTTGCTCATGGCTTGGTTTGCAAAACATTGAGAGTAATCCTTTTCCTGCCTCTTTGTTCCCACTGGAGCCAGATAAAAGTCCACTCTGAATGGGTGTTACTTGAGTTGTATTCTGTTGTGGGCTATGAACACCAAACAATGAGAGTAGACCTTTTCCAGTTGGCTCTTTTTGACGAATTGCTTCATGAACATGACCTTCAGCAGGTTTTGCACCACCAATTATATCAGTCCCCTGTAGTGGTTTAGATGGCACTTTCTCTGGAATTTCAGTGTGTGCTTTTGGACTACTTGTTGGTTGTGGAGAGGATGAAGCTTGCGAGATAGAGCCACCAAGCCTAGAAAACAAACTTTTTACTGGTCTCTCATTATAGGTCGAAAAGCTACCTAATATTCCACCAAAAATAGATCCTGTGCCTTGTGAAGCTGTATTTGGAGGATCTCGGCATGTGATTCCATGAGATGATTGCTGACTGGTAGAGCAAGTTGGTGATAAATTCTGCTGTGAATTAGGAGCACTAAACATATCCAAGACCTTTATTACTGGCGTCTCTTTTGGAGAGGAAGCCTGACTTGATGATCCAGTATGTAGTGTTGTAATTTCTTGAGTACCAGTTGTATTGAAGAGAGAAAGCAAGCCTATGCTTGATGTCTCTTTTTGAGGCGCTTTTTCAGTAGCATTTTCTATGTTGGAACTGCCAAATAAAGACAAGATTCTATTCTGTGTGGTGTTTTTTGCAGATTCCCCCACCACATCAGAAGCTGATTCTCTTTGAGGTGGTACCTGTTGTGGACTGGAATCAAAAACAATTGACAGTAGCCCTCTCCCTGCAGTTTCCTCCTCATTATTTGTACGCCCAGGGATTGCACTGGAAAATCCAAACAATCCACTTCTTGATTTGGTGGAAGGATCCGATGTATTCTGAGTAGTTGGTGGCATTGTTTTAGAACCCTCTAAAATCAGTCCATCATTAATATTAAGGGAAAATATCTGGGATGCACTCTTAGACATTTGGTCCTGAGGTATCTGCAATGCTTTGGGGACATCAGATTGACTACCCAGAATGAGTCCACTCTTACGATATACATCACTTGCTTCTTGAGCATCATTCCTTGAACCAAAAGACTGATGTTGTGAATAGGATTCCTTTGATTCCTTTGACCCCAGAAGTTTGTCCATTCCTGTGCTTTTGTCTGTACTTGAACATTTTACTCCATTATAGCCATATTTGTTTTTCTCTGTTTGCTTTGTAAGAGCTTGAGGCAATTTGTCAGACTCTTGATTTGCCTCCTCTATTCCTATGGCATTTCTGAAAAAACTTATGAAACCTCCTTGATTTTGCTCAGAAGGTTTTTTGCCACTTTGTGTATCTACTGAAGGAACAGCCTTGACTGGTACAGTTGATGAGCTTGTGGAATCTTCAGAAATGGAAGACTGCACAGATACAGTGGCTTGTCTAGCCAGTTTAGGCTTGGGAGTTGCACCTTGAGCACTTACAGATGATGGAATTTTTGGCAAGATTCTAAATGACCTAATTTCTGATGGCTGCTGAATTGTGGCTTCTTTTGCGGTTGCAGAAGGACAAACACCTTTTTCTATGGTCTTTGATTTTATACCTTGAATATCTGTAGAAGGAATTCCTGTAATCCCCTTGTCTCTTTGGGCTCCTGAGACTAAGGACACATCAGATTTCTCTTGAATCTTTCCAGGATGTACATCATCTATGGCAGTTGTAAAAGTTTTCAAGCCATCTACATTTCTTTGTGAATCTGATTCTTGACTTTTTCCAACGAGAGTAAAAAAGAGAGATGATATTTTCTTGATTGGCTTCTTCAGCTTTTCCTCTCCAGCTTGAACTCTTTTTCGCCATTCCTCCTCTGATGTGTCACATATATGTTTTACTTGTACTCCAGAAGACGAACGACGTCTCAGACAAGGTTGGTAACAATTGTAAATACCCGATGAGTGTGTTATTGGAGTGGGGCAATTAGAAATACAGACTTTCTGAGAAAGCAGTTCCATGGCTCTTCTATTGTTGAGATTGCAGTTAGGTCCATTAACTCTAAGATCCATGGCTTCCAGAAGAGGTTCCGGGGTAGCAAAATCCTTCTGTGTCTGTTGCCTTGAGTCCATTTTAACCTTGTTTAGGCGATACAATGAAAAATCCATAGCTTTTTGTCTTTGAGTTGGAATAGAGCTTTCGAACATCTGAGAGAACCTTTCCAAGGTCAGATTCATGATCTCATTACCTTTCCTATATGCATCAGACAGGTCAAGGGGTGCATTTAAAAGCTGCGCATCATGCAAATCTTGTCCTGGAAACCAAAATAGTTCATCCTCATTGTAGAGAGGAATTTTAAAACCACACACCAAAACCATCTCATTGTAAAGCAAAGCACTTGGATAGTAATCAGACATCTGCCCATTTGCCCACTCCTCTTCTTCTGGAGCACATGCATAGACATACTGACCAGAACCATCGGTCAGCAGTGCATAGATATACTCATGATCAGTGTAGACAAAATATCCACAGTCTCCATCATCTGCTGGCCACCACATACCTTGCTCAAGAAGCAAGAGCCATTGTTGGTACCATTCTGTATCTTTAAAATATGAACAGTCCTCTATATCTGTAGTTGATGCAGAAATATAATTAAAGCCATTAGGCCAAACATTTAAACCAGGACAGCATTCATTACTGGCAGGTTGTCTAGAAGTTTCTCTATTAGCAGAAAAAGATAAATTTGTTGGATGTTCCTCATAATGTCCTTCAAGATAAGTCACACTATTTAAACTGCAGGAACTCTTCTCACTGAATGACTGCCAACTGCTAAATGTAGCACTGGGTTTTTTGCTCAAATTTAAAGCACCTCCATCTTCAGTACACGAGCCACCATTATTGATCATGTTCAAACTGTTATAGCTGTTCCACATTTTTTGCAAATTTAAATTGTTTTCTATAGTCCTGTGGTATTCTTGATGCTGAAGGTTACTTTCCTGATTGTTAAATTCCATCCAGTCATGTGTGGAATGGTAACGCTGATTTTCATCCATAGTCAGGTTCAAGTTTGGAGACAATTCTAGCAATGCCTCGAAACTTTGTGCATTTTCCCATGGATCATAGCTCATTGCCTGATTATTCAACTGTTCCCTTAGAACAGACTTTTGGCTCCAATAGTGTTCATAGTTAGGACCAAGTCCATTAAATGAGTTATTGTGACTAGCATCCTGCCTTGGAAAACTATACAAGGAGGGGTAGCTCTGCGTTAAATATGGCTGGGGTGTCTGTATTTGACCTGGGAGGCTAAAAGGGGAGGAGGTAACATTGTCAACGCTGGTTAGGTTTTTACCATTAAAAGTTTGCATCTGTGGCAAATGAACTGTGCTATTTGAAATATAGGATGCATTCATTGGTTCTAATCTTTCATAACTTGCCAAAGTCCTCAGGTCCAAGTTACTGTCATTACAGCCAACAAGCACATTATTTACAACAGTTTCATTACATCTATGTGGATGAGAAGCAAATAAAGCACTTCCAATTGTTTCCTTGCCCATTTCAGAATCCACCATCAAAGGAGATTCATTTGAAAACTTTTTAAAGATGTTTGGAATCAAGCTTGTGGTGGTTGTAAGACATGCCCTCTGCTCCATACATTGTACTGACTGACCCCTTGAAACAGGGGAATTTTGGTCTCTTGTGACAGCTTGTACCTGATTCTGCTGTTTATGTGATGGCCCACGTTGAGAAAAACCCTCATTCTGAAGCTGTTTTTGGTCACATTGGGCCCAGTTGGTCTGTGCCACATCTTCCGAAGACGTTTTTAACTTGTTAAAAATTCCAGACAAGCTTCCTGACTGGGTATCGTCTTGGGTTGAACAAGGGTACTGTTCAGAAGATATACTCTCTGAAGAACTTTGTTTGAAATTTTTGAGTTTTGATTGTTGCGGAGTTGATGCAGAAGGAGTAGCAGACACAGTATTTGTTGAAAATCTGAAAAGACCAGAGAAAAATCCATCATGTTCACTTGCCATTTGAGATGCATGGTCACTCTGTCTTGAACATTGCTGTACAATCTTCGGTCTGTCTGGGCGATCATTTGTGATTTTTGTCTGATGCCTTTGAACATTTTGCTGTGAAGGTTGATGAGAAGGACAAGCACTTGCTGGCGCATCCTGATGTCGCCTTGAGTCAGACTGACGATCTGGAAGACCATCATTGGAAACTAATTTGAAAAGACCAGACAAAATAGTTCCTTCTTGAGAAGATGCTTGCTGAGGTGCTGCAGGTTGTTGAGAAAGTTGGCAGTCAGTGGGGTCTCTGTGTTGGAATGGTTTCTTACCAGACACAAAGGGGCCTCCTGGGGGAATTGGGTTGTGGGCTTGTTTATAAGCATGTGGCTGATTTTCTAGATGGGTCTGAGCAGGATATGTTTTTTGGTCAGACAGTGGACCTTTTGATACATCACCAGTAGAGGCAAATTTCCTGATACTAGAAAACAAGACTCCTTCTGCTGAGTGCAGACCTGCTTGAGGGCCTGCCGTGTCACCAGAAGACAATGATTTAAACAAAGTAGAAAATAAGCCTCGAGTTTCTGACTGGGAGGTATTTGGTTCTGCAGTAGATGGTGCACCTGTATTTGGAGCTTGTTGCATAATATGGATTTGTTCATTAACTTCCTTTACTGGTTTTTGATGTTCACAAGTTACTGTCTTTTGACTCAATACAGTAGGTGATGATGAGCTCTGGTTCTCTAAATTCTGGCCCGGTGTACTTGCAGCTTGCGCACTTTCTTTTGGTACAGTCTTGAAAAGACTTGAAAACCAATTAGTCTCTAAGGTCCCCTTGGGGTTGATTTCAGCGAGATTTCGAGCTGGAGATCTGGTATTGGTGGGATTTATAGAAACTTTAGATGCAGAGCTAGATACTGAAGGAGCTGTCAGATCTGCTTTGACTGTATTTTGTGGTGAGCTTTTAAGTTGACCAGGATCACCACCTGAGGACAATTTTAGGGGGCCAGAGATGATAACCTTTTCTGCTTTTGGGGGTTGTTGCAAAGGCACATTATCTGAATCAACTTCTATGCTGTTTCCACGTGAAAACGCATCTAAAGCTTTTGCTTCACCGGCATCATTTTCTGATCTTAATGCAGGAAAAGCCATTTGTGTTTGGTGTTGAGGAGGTATACAAGGTAGTGGAGAAATCAGAGAGTTAAATGATTTCTTCAAGGGACTGAAAAATCCTAAATCTGTTGAAGATTTTTGTGACATGGTCTCAATACTGTCAGTTCTGTTGCGCATCTCTGCTAGGACAGGGACAGCTCTAGTCTGATCTCCACTATGCCTGAAATCTTGCATTTCAGCCGACTGACCCATTGAATGCCTGTCATTCCAACTGACTTCACCCAAAAAACTTTTGCTTGTTCCATTAACACTTTTCACTAAGAAACAATTCTGAGGGTTTACTTGTTTTATATCCGAGCTTGCAGAGGAGGATGGCTGGCATTTATTTACATCTGGATTTATAATGTTACTATTATTCGGCGTCTGGGTATTACTCATGGGTGGGTTAGTTTGAATGCTTTCTGATAACGGAGTAGGAATAAGGAACTTCGTCTTATCATCTGGGGTTTCTTGAGTAGGGGAAACTACAGCAACTGGTGTTGGACTTGGAGTTTTTGTCATAAACGACAACATTTTTGACAAACCAGAACTACCTACAGCAGAATCTGATGTTTCTGAACACTGAACATAGTTTGATCTTGCTGGTTTTGGTACAATTCTACCAGTGATGGAGCTAAATAACGAGTTCATGGTATTCTTTTTGCTTGATGTTTGTTCGGACACACTTCCCTGCTTGATCTCATTTGCTTGGTCTTTTTTTAACTCCTTTGAGCTGACGCTTTGTTCATCATCTCCAAATGATTCAGTCTTTGCACTACCCTGGGAGGACAGCCTTGATTTGCTCGTTTCAGGCAAGGACCCATACTTACTGATCTCCTCCTCTTTTTCAGCCAGATATACTGACACAGTTTCCACTAGGCATTGAAGCTCATCTATTGGATCAACATACCCATCACTGGGTTCCTCCACAGGAGACAACATGACTTCGGGGGTCCATCCCCCAATTTTACACTTTGTAGGTTTCCTATCACAGTATCCATGAAGTGTGTCAATAAAGCTACCAAAAGATAAATCTTTCTTGTAGTGTTTATAGTTTTGACGAGTTTCAGAGAAGAATTCCTCCAACTCCTCCTCAGATCCTTGCATCTCATCTGAGCCTTCAGAATTAAGGTCGACGCCCAGCCCAAGTCTTGTCTCTTCTTCATGCTGACATGCCACATAGTCACGTGATCGGTTTTCCATTTTGTTTCCAGCCTGCACTGTAGTTTTGTAGTACAAGCCATTTTTGTACGGCCTCAGGCAAGGCAGCATCTTTTCATCTTCTTCTTCCATTTCCGCCACCTGACGCAGTACAAGTTCTCCCCGCTGTTGACGAAGAAGAGCAAGCTCAGGATTAAATTCCGTTCTTGTCTTTGCAAGCCCAACTGGGTCTCGAACCTTCTTCCTCCGTCTTCGGTCAATGGTGTCGTAACCCTCTGGATAGGCAGGATGCAATGTAGCTTTGACTTTTGTTTTCAGAGGCTGCTGGTGAATCATGGAATCCTGACTAGACCTTGTGACGTGAATGATGTTATTCGGTCTGATGTCCGCTACATCCATATCAAATTCTTCTTGATCAAGGAACTCATTCAAAGAACCTTTACTCCACATTTTATATTTGACTTCCCAGTCTTCGACGCCCATGCCTGAATCTACAGGAATTATTCTAACCCTCCCTCTCTCATATAGGGTTCTTATGCAGCAGGTTGATTATTAAAAAGGGAGAATTTTAAAAAAAGAACAAAGAGAAAAGGGGGGGAAAAAATCAATAATAAAGCAGACAAACAAAAGGCACAGAATGAAACAAAAAGAAGATTGTTTTAATTGTATGTAATTTCATGAATCACACTGTGAGTGGCTATCAATACTGTAATTCGCTTTATGCAAGTCATGACTGTACTACAGAAAAATGGAATAAAAATGAAAGGTTCGATGAACAATATCTAACCAAGCAAGAAAGTTTTAAACTGAAATAATGTCCAGTGTTTTTTTTTTCTTTTCTTTAGAGCAGTGATGACTCAACGGTTAAGGCTCTAGGTCTATATGTTCAATTCGTCTCGGTTGTATTTGTGAGTGACATTGTCGCAAAGCAGATTTACACAGAAACTTAGTGAAGAATTTAATCTGAAAATTGTAAACATTTCTCTATAAATCCTATACATCCATAAAGAGCAAGTCAGTGGAGATGGTTGCAAGGAAAAAACTCCCCCGATGACAAGAAACCTCGAGAGCAACAACAAAACACCACAACTGCCCTTAATTCTACTGCTTTCTAAATCTAAGCCTTGCCATTCTGTCTTCTACTGGTGGCAATCAGACACTTACATGACACATAAAAATGCACGTACGATACCATCTCACGTCCCACCATCACAGAATCATTGGAGTTTAGTACCTGCTTGGATGACGGTCTCTATAGTCCAGTTCAAAACTATG
The DNA here is from genome assembly GCA_039654325.1 of Tandanus tandanus. Lineage (NCBI taxonomy): Eukaryota > Metazoa > Chordata > Actinopteri > Siluriformes > Plotosidae > Tandanus > Tandanus tandanus. The sequence continues at coordinate 38,662,559 of JBCNYH010000026.1, forward strand.
CACCGAGTCTGTGCAGGAGTCTGGATGCTGCTGAAGACGTGGACCGACTGGATACTGGTGCACAGAGGAGTTCGGCTGAGCTGTAGTGTGGTAGCGCGGGGGTAAACTGTTGCTTGTTTCACTCCTGTAGTCACTATCCCGGTCGTCCATCGCGCTGTCCAGATCATCCAGCGCTGTGAGGTGGACCGAACAGATTCAGGATGAAGGTTCGTAAAACATAAATCGGTTTAAATTAAAATAACTCAAAAACAAATCACAAAAATGAAGTCACTTCATAGAGCTGAAAGCTGGCTTTCACAAACCAGGAGTCATCGATGCTTCATCATGATCGCTGTGTCTATATTTATAAAAGCTTTAAGCCATACGAAGCATACCATATAACGTACATAAGTGTTGCGCACACACACACACACACACACACACACACACACACACACACAACAATGAGCCTCGTTTAGCAATTACAAATTAATTTAATCATTTACTCAAGAAATGTGCAATTCATGAAGATCAACTATCTTACAAAAAACTTTTTCCCCTCTCCGATATCCTAATATGGAGCTCCTGCTTATATATGAACTGATGTATACGGAGAATCAGAAATATGAAACTCAAATCATTTAAGTAGACTCACTTTTACCAACACAAACAACAATTATTCTTCAATAACAGCACAGATAATTATCGGAGATTAATAATTGTTTCAGTATATTTTATTAATAATAATAATAATGCTTTAGTATATACTACACAGAAACATAGGAAAAGAAACTAAAATGAGATTTTTATGTTTTTACAGCCTTCACATTTTTTGAGGAAAGAAAAACTTTGAGCTTTAAATGATGTTTTGGAGCATGTGTGACCACAGTCACACATTAAAAATGTTATATCATAAAAATCTATGTTATATATATTTATATATATATGTTCCTGTGTAGCATATACTAAACCATCAGTGAATAACCGTCGATGGTATACTCCACGATATCCACCTTGCCTTGAGCGAATAATTGTTATAGAAATGTCTTTCTTTCTGATTTTGGACTCGTAACTAGGAACTGGGGAAAACCTTGCTAGCATATACACCAGAGAACATACACTTAAGGTGGGAAAGCGAAGGGACTGAAGGAAAGAATCCAGGAAGAACCAGACTTAAGAGTAAGCGGGGCATTATTCAAGACCTGCACTGTACAGTTTAATGCGTTGCCCTGTGTTCTTCCGATTCAACTCATATAGTTCAGAGCTGACGAATTGAGTACCAGGAGAACACTAAACAGTACTGAGGGTAAACACGAGGGAGGAATCTGTAACATTAGGGCAAAATAATCATTACATACTCAATGAGCTGGACCATCCGAAATAGCTGCCTGGTAAATCAAACAGCACAAAAGTGAAAGAAGGTAAAACGATAAGTTTCAATTATTTAAGCAAAATCTTCAAGCCAGCATCAAGTTTTCTCCACACACCAACTTTAAAAACGTCACAGTGAGGTGCGTACACAAAAGCATACGATGAGAGGCTTCACAAATACAGATGTGACTACATGGCGCCACCTGGTGATTTAAAACTATAAGTACTCACAGCATTGAGAGGCCGCCAACGGAAGGGGACGACTTAAACCGTCATCCTGCAGCGGGGACAGGTGGGGGGAAAAAAAATAAAGATAAAGTCATTCTAAATAACATAAACCTGTGTGTGTTTTGTAAATTCTTTCAAACCTTTTAGCACTGCAAAAGAAGAAAAAAAAAAAAAAAAGCACAACAAACAAATTCCAATCCCAAACAAACCATAATAAGCTGCTATTGGTTGATATTAATTAGTAAAATCTCATAATGCATCTGTTTACAAAAAAAATTAAGAAAAAAAAAAAAAAAAAAAAAAAAACACAGCACATCTGAATGAACTGAAGAGAACTGGACTCATTCAGACTACTCCAAACACACGCATGCTAATCAGTGAGCTCATACCAATGCAGTGGCTTCTCTCTAACACTGATAGATTAGAAAGAAAGAAAGAAAAAAAAAGAAAAAGAGGATAAACCACAAACAAGTCTATAACATTAAAATAGATGGGGAAAAAAAATCAAGGGAGTAAGAATTATTAGCACTTTTTCACTGAGAAGCTGCTGGATCACCAACCGCTGAGGTTCTCAGCTTGGCAAAAAAATTGCTCCAGTTCCTTCACCAACACCAAGAACTGGTGAGGTCATGGAATTACAGGACCATCCCGATGACTTGAGCTAGTGAGCAATCAAAAAGCTGTCATCATTTGTCAACATTTCAGTAAACATTTTTATAAAAAAGCGGACCCAATTTAAAATGTTCCAATAATTTCTTCATATTCGGGTATGCATGTTAATTGTACATAAACGTTTAAATGCTAATCCTGCGTGAATTACAGTGTGTTTCCAGATACTTTTAACAAAGACCAACAAAAAGAGCAAGCAGAAAATGATGGCTAAATATTAAAAGAGCACTTTTTAAATGCATCATGTGTGAATTTTTCCAGTAATGCTACTCCGTTTTTCTCCTTTCACATGGTCCCCTTTTATAAGGTGCCAATATTTTTGTCCCCACTGAAGGAATAGTCTTACTTCTCATGATTAATGGAATTGTTTTTGTAGTTGAAGAAGTGAATGTGTATTACACTGGTGTATATAATTCAAAAATTTAATCCAAGGGAAAAAAAAGGGAGAGAGAGAAAGAAAGGTTTATGTACGCAAGACGGCAGCACACACAGAAACCCAGCGTGTACTCAATCCTGGATGAGCGTTCCAATAATGAATCAGTGGTTTGAGGACTAAAGTAAGCAATTTCCTAATAAATACGCCGAGCTAAATGAGAGTTGTATTGTTACTCAAGAAAATTTCTTTACAGCAGCTAAACACAACAACAAAAATAAGCAAAACAAAACAATATGCACCGAGTACAACCGTGCTGCAAACTAATATCAGAAGGTGTAGAGCACTTGTAAAGCAGAGATCAGGGCTTTATTCATATATTCGTGTTGTTATGCCTCACCTCATCGTGCATCCCCATGGCATTGATACTTTCCAGTTTACTAGACCAGTACCGAGCTTCGTCCTCTGGGATTTCTATCAGAGAGGAAGAATCATCATCATCATCATCATCTTTTCTAGATAATAAATATTAGCAATAAATAAAATTAAATTAAAAAGAACTTTCCTAACTGGAAATATTACCAGCACTAAATTATTAAGATACATTCCAAAAAGTTAAGATATTTTTTGCTTCATGTTTCTCTAAGGTTCAATCTTTAACTGATTAATACTCTAAAAACCCCTTTCTAAAACTTAGCTAGGCTTCTAACCCCAAATTGGCTCAAATATAAATAAATAAATAAATAAATAAATAAATAAATAAATAAATAAATAAAGGCCCTGATAAACATTCCTGTGCTCAAAATGTGCCCAATGACGGGATTTCTATTAACACAGGAGTCTTGAGAACCATCTACCATGCTCTGGTCAATCTCAATACATTCCTTTCAAATTCCAGAATATTCTGATAATATCAAAAGACATAAGAAAAAAAAAAAAAAAAAAAAACTGATGCCGTTATAGCATCTCCAAATACAATTTGCAAAAATTTCTCACAGGGTCCCGGGCATGGTTCACAAGGATTTTATTTAGTCTCTTAGTTATCATGGGTGTGTTTTGGTGTAATATGCAAGAAACTGGTTACAGGGTCATCATCTCCCATTCCCTTTAAAAGCTGGATGTGTGTGCACCATGTGTGTGGGCAGATCACTATTATAAAGTTGGATTTTCCAGGTAGTAAGAAAGAAGGAGGCAGAGGAAATGGATCGTGATGTGAAAGCAGACAAACAGGCCATCTAAACATACCATATGCATTTTAACCCATATTTAACAATTACTCACATTAAATATATATCCGGGACTATTCACCGATATTCACTGAGTCTGAGGCGAATTACTGGTTCAGTATGTAATAAAAGGAAACATTAGAAAAGCAAACAAACATGATTTTAATGATTTTATTTATTTATTTACATTTTTAAGTGAGATGAGTCAGAAATGATACAAGGAACAATTGATTAAATTTTGGCAGTGATCCAGATTATTGTCTGGATGCAGGGAATTTTTTAAGATTTCTTAGTGTGGAGTCAACCGAGCTCCTGTGTCCGGACCATACCAAAGTGTTACTTCCAGGCCTGCGTTCGATGGTGTAATCTCATTCCTTTACCTTTCTGTACAACTTTTAGGCCAATTATAACAAAAATAACCCAATTATTAATACTTCCTCATCCGAGCGCAAGACCTCTTATTCAAGGCAGGCCCTCTACACAATGCAATCGTATAAATGGCTGCGCGTTTGCATTGAGGGCTCAAATAATAAACAAAATGTTGCATTTATGAAAATGATGCATTTCTTACAATACCATATGGGGATACTGAACATCCTTGGCAGATGTCTGTGCTCTCCGAGTGCCTTTCTAGTTCTATCTGTACCCATTGGACATAAGAACTCGCGCATTCTGACTGGCTAATCTACTACTAGGATATCACCCCATATACCATTTGTAGGTATGTCACTAGAGGAAAAAGGGAAAAAAAAAAAAAAGAAAAACAAAAACACATTAGAAGTTGTGACTCCATGCTAAGTTGAATGCCAACCCCACTCAATCTTGCTAAGTGACTCACTGGTTATCAGGTCATGTAGGACTCCACTTTGTGTAATAACTATGAATTATTATTTTTACTTAATTATAATTAATTATCAGAAGATAGCAAACCAATCAGATGGCACTGTTCCCATGTCGTATATCCTAAATACTTTGAATATCTTGATTTACACAAGAATAATCTTTTACAAATAATAAAATAAAATATACTATTAAATGTAGCAGACCACCACTACAAATCACCAACTCTAATTATACTGTGTAATATTCTGTAGTGGAAGAGTTCATTCATTCATCTTCTTCCGCTTCTTCCGGGGTCGGGTCGCGGGGGCAGCAGCCTAAGCAGTGAGGTCCAGACGT
>JBCNYH010000026.1:38674222-38689149 GCA_039654325.1 Tandanus tandanus
TTTTCAACGTTTTCCCTTGGTGTTGGGGGGTTGGGACTTTGAAAAAAAAACCTTTTTCTTTTCTCCTTTGAAACTCTTTTTTCCATCTTTTCAAAAAAGGGAAAAAAAAAAAAAAAAAAAAAAAAAAAAAAAAAAAAAAAACCCAGGTGTGTTTGCATTTCATTCATAACTGTGAGCATTTCCTTTGGGCATGCATCTCTACCCCCTGCCTGGATAAGCTTCTTTCTAGTTGGTTTGTCCTATAACACACAGAGCTCTGACCCTAAACAGGTAAGGAACACTGCACAACAATCTGCACAAGAATGCAGGAGCATTTACTGCCATTAAAAACCCCAACTGGGACGCATTCTGAATACGCTTTTTACATGTCCAATGCATGCTCCAGAAGCCTAAATGACCCCATATGCTTTAATCAGAAAATGCCAAATCAGAATAAGGCTATAAGCAGAAATCTGTTGTTTACATTACCCAGAACACATCTCAAACACTGTTATATTGGGAATAATGGAACATTAGGCGGTGTGAATGAATTGAAGGATGATGTACACCTTGATTTGAAAAGCTTTGTGTGTATTCTCACCTCCTCCGAGTAGCAGACGCCTTCAAGAGGGATCCACACCGTTCCCAGCATGGTGTCCCATATGAGACCTTTATTCCAAACCTCCACGATGAGCCCCAGGTCCAAGCGGTTGATCTCACTGCAACACACAGAGAACTACAGCTTCACTCATCATCATCATTAATAGTTTTTTTTTTTTCTAAAGAGACGTATACATAGAGCAGCACAGTGGTTGGCATGTCGGCCTCTCAGCAAGAAGGTCCTGGGTTCGATTCCTGGGTGCTTGCATTACCATCCTCGGGGTACTCCAGTTTCCTCCCACAGTCCAAAAACATACACTGTAGACTAACTGGCTGTTAAAATTGCCCCTAGGTGTGAGTGTAAATGGTTGTGTGTGTGTTGGTGCCTTCACCCAGAGTCGGAAGAGATGGGCGCCAGGCTCCCCGTGACCCTAATAAGGATTAAGGGGCTTGGAAAATGAATGAATGAGATGTTTATATAGCACTTACAGGAGGAGTCTCCAGTGTCAGCCCAGAGACATTAATTACATTTTCAGACGTAAGGAAGTCTTTAGTACGGAGCCCCTAAAGGGACATGGAAAAAAAAAAAAGGATAGGTTTCTCGTGCGCTCGAGAAACCTTAGGTAACTGGTGCGCACGCGATAGTTAGTGGTGCGCACGAGAAACCCATCTTTTTTATTTTTTTCCCCATGTCCCTTTAGGGGCTCCGTACTTCAGGACAGAGGACGTTTATGTTTTACAATATTTATTTTATGTTTTACAATATTAAATAGATAACCAATGCTTTTTGTTGCTCTGTAATAAATACAAATTGTAATCTTTGGTAAACTCTTGTGGCATACAGGGAATAAAACCTTTTAGAAGTTGCTGTTTTAAGAAAATAATAAATTTGGGGTAAGAACAGTGATTCCGCTCCATCACTCCACCGCACTGGTAAGTTGCATGTGTTTTGATAAATATTATGAATTCTTTTATATGCCTTTGAATACCTTGGTTAAATTAGTTTTGGCGCAATGTTACATGAAACCAAGTTTTTCCACTCCTTCTGGAAATCGCTGTAACCCCTGACAGTAGGAGGTTAGATAATAAGTCTGTATGAGATCAGAGAAAGGAAATAGGAGAAGGACAGGAGTGAGCAGTGCTGTAAGAAAGAGGAGAGCTAATTAACATCAGCGTGAGCTTTCAAAGACTGCAGGTGCATCATAGGGAGGAATAACAAGTATGACGCTCACCTTACACATCCACTACTCACACTCCAAACCCACCACACACTCCACACACCTCACATTAATATTTACTGTAGGATATCAAGGCTGAGAGGAGATAGTGATCCTCAGGAACCCGGAAGTGACTGAGACACCAGCAACTCCACTTCAGTACAAGAAGAAGAAGAAGAAGAAGAAGGAGGAGGAGGAAGAAATGAAGAGAAAAATAACAGAAATTCAAAAAATAAAAGGTGGAAGAGGAAATTGAAGAAGGAGTAAAGAAGCAGCAGAGGTAAATGTAAAAGGAGAGTAATAAAAGGAAGTAAAAAATAGTAAGAAAAGACGGGCGAAGGGAAAAAAAAGAAATGATAGGAAGAAAGAGAAAAACAAAGAGAAATAGAAAGTGAGAAGGTGAAAAGAAAAAGTATGAGGAAATAAAAGAAAAACAAAGTGGAAGATGGAGCAGAGAAATTGAAGAAAAAGATGATGATTTGGGAGGGAGGGGAGTAAAGAAGAAGCAGAGGAATAAATAAATGAATAGTGAAAATGAAATTAAATGAAAGAAGAGGAGGAAGAAAATAAGAGAAAAAAAGGAAGAGGGTAAAGGAACAAGAAAAAAGAATGAGGAAGAAGAAATGGAAAAAATAGAGGAGGAAAAGAAAGAAGAAAAAGTGCAAGACAGAACAGGAAGAGAAGTAAACGAAAAACAGAAGAAAAAGAAGAGAAATTTAAAGCGGATAGAAGGATATATACAGAAAAAGAACAGAAAGACAAAGAGGAAGCAGAAACGGATAAAAAGGAAGAAGAGGAGGAAGCAGAAGCGGAGGAGGAGGAAGAATATTGTGGCACAGGAATGTGGAGGATGAAATGATGAGCTGTAGGAATTGTTCCTCTCTGGTTGCAGGTTACTGTTTTTGCGCTCGCAGCACCACGGGAACATTTCATTACTCGATTCTCTTCAGCAACACAAAGAGTGAATAATGTCTCTGCTGCTCTCCGTCTTTCTCTCACAGTAAAATGTTGAAATAAATAACCTTCTATATACACCCATCTGCCTCCCCCCCCTTCCACAGATCAGCTCCGTCTCATCCTCAACACACTTAGCAGGCCATTGACAGACTAAATAAATAATGAATGGATTTCTAAACGCTGCTGTTAAGCTGCGCCGCCGCTTTCGTTCCTTTTATTTACAACACAGAGGAAGGGATGAAAGAACTGCTCTTATTTATCTGCTATGAAAAAGCTTATCATCCTGCCAGCCAAAGTGTCCGTGTGTTCTACAGGCTTCATAAAATCTCTCTCTCTCTCTCTCTCTCTCTCTCTCTCTCTTGTGACACCCTAAAAAGATCTATGTTAATTCATAAAAGAGGGTTTCCTTTTAAAAAGTTTCTTTTTAAGAGCTCAGTGTTTATAATATGTGAAATAAAAATAAAAAATAAATAAAAAAAAAAAAGGGGGGGGGGGGGGGTTTGAGAAAGAGAAATTAAGCCAGACCTGAACAACATTTCACACAATTTGTGCATTTGTTGTTTTTTTCTGTTTTTGTTTATTTATTTAAAAGATCGAATCCAACCCAGTTCTTAAAACCAGGCATAGAGAGCACAAAGACCATAAATTGGAGGAGGAAGCCAAACAGGTCGTCCAGCGCATCCACTCTAAATCATTGTTTCAGGGGAGGTGGGGAAGCAGCATCCTGAAGAACTGTGGAATTTATTGGATTAGGACTCATACTTTGGTGCTTCACTGGTGTTCGATAAAATAAAGATAATAAAAATAAAGGTTTGAAAATAAGTAGAATATCTGACCTTTAAAAATGTAAAAACAAAACCATTAAAATCTCATTTTAATGTGCTTTTTTTATGTTCCCATGTAGTACAAACTAAAACAATGATTCACCTCAGGCTTGGTGGATAGCGCTAAATATTTTCCTCAACGCTTCTGTTCATTGATATCCCCTAAACCTTTAGCTAATAATTGTTATGGATTACACAGTTAAAGTAAAGCCCGATCCCAAGGTCGGGGGGTTCAAGCCCCACTATCAACGGGCTGTCCCTGCTGTCCCCCCAGTGCAGCTAACTGGGTTAACAAAGGCCGGCCAGGTCTCTCACTGTCTGTGGTGAGAGGCATGTAAAAGAATCATTGCTGACTTTCGTAAAGAGTAGGCTGCATAGCCTTCAGCATGTTTCTTCATGTCCCTGCAATGGCCTGGCGAGTTGTCCAGGGTGTACCCTACCCTTGCCCAGAGTTGGCTGAGATGGGCGCAAGCCTCCCTGCGACCCTAATTAGAATTAAACGCTTCAGAAAATGAATGAATGAATGAATGAATGAATGAAGTAAACCCCGATCTCGTTTGGGTGATAACGCCTGATAATGCCGACGATTCGATAAATTTTTAGGTTGTGAGCGAGCATGAGGGGTCTGCGAACGATACTGTCGACCATATCGCTGACTGTCAGTGACTGTCAGCGAGGAACCCACCCGTTGTCGACAAATGTCCTGGTTTTGTTTTTCAAACCTGATCCCGAATGTTGGACGATTACACGCAATATTCTACTAATCGGTGACTGCCGCAACCTATCCGCAATTATATTGCAGTCTGAGACCGTCGTGGTCGATCACAGATAGTCGCAGATAGTTGGGTACTTGGTTGCAGACAGTCTCAGACCTAGTTGCCGACCATCAGAGATTTTCATCTGAGCACTATTTTATTTGAGTCATTTAGGACATCACGTACACAGCTGTGGTTGGGCTGAGACAGTCGCCAACTTTAAAAAAAAAAATCACGGGCAGTCGCCAAAGATTCGCCCAAATGAGATCAGGCCTTCGGTGTTTACCGCCAATACTGGAAATTAACCGAAATATTGTGAATAATATTTTCTGTAACTACTAACAATAATCATCAGGAGCAATCTTCACCTACAGTCTGAAACAACGGGCTTACAACCACCTCTCTCTGTTAACTCATTTGTTTGTGTTTGTGCCCAAGTGGCCTCCAAGTGGGGCCTTGTGTGCCAGTCTTAAGACCTCGGGACCATAATTTGGTGTATGGTTGCCCAATCTTCGGAAGTTGGGACATCCGGGGGTTTCCACTTTCTCATTAGAAATAAAGCACGTCAACAGAGTAAATCGACATAACAGACATACGCTCATCGGCTTTTTTTGAGCAACAACACTTTTAATTTGGTGTAATAATATTTTCTACACCACATACTTTGCATGAGATTGAACATGATTCAGGGAAACCCATTTCTGGTGTCTGATGTCCAGATGTAGCCTTTGATTACGAATGATGAACTCCGAGATGACAAAAACCCCTTGAAATAAAACAGTCACATGACTCTTCCTGGACGTTATCTGCATTTGTCTGAATCCTGAATGACTCACAGATTACACAGTGAACTAAACAGCATGAATGAGCTGCCAGAACCTTCTAGAAGGTTCACCACACAATCCACGTCAGTGCTTTTACACTTTAAAGGAGAAAGTTAATCTAAAAAAAACCCCCTCTATCCTAAAATCTGTCTGTGTGCAAAATCTTAGACCGATAGCTGCAATTTTAAAGATTTTATGGGTGGATATTTAAAAACTGAGTCTCAGAATGATGACATCATCAAGACCCAAGTTAACACGGAGGAGTTTGGCTTCAAACATCATTTCTTTCAGTATTTCAGGAGTTTGTGCTTAAATATATGAATCCTGGTGTAGATATAGTTTCTCACTGCACAGGTGATGCTTTAAATCTAAACCTTTTAACACCTCCAACACAAATCTGTCAAAAAATGGCATGAATGTGTCAAAATCCTACACTTGTACATGTTAACTTGGGCCTCGATGACATCATTCGCTATCAGCCTCAGATTTTGCACACGGAATATTCTTTTATATATTCATATAATAATACTCCTTTAACATTTGCCTTTAGCTTCCAGAGTGGCGCATCGACAAGGTGCACGACTATCAACCTGGAGATCACAAGTTCGAATCCGGATTGACGCCACAGCCATCCGTGACCATGGGAGCTAATTGGCCGAGCTCTCACAGGAGGGAGGGATGGCATACGCTTACTTCCCTATCACTCACAGTGATCACCAGCCAATCATGGGCATAATACGCATGCACAGCAGTTCGAGAAAAGGCGGGTGGCAGCATTGCGTGTCACGGAGGGGGCATGTGCATGCTTACCCCCCTTCCCCCCGGTTGGTGGTGGTCATGTGATAGGGAAGGCAATACTTGATGGGTGGGAATTGGATACAACTAAATTAGGGAGAAAAATCAAAAAAAAACAAAAAAAAAAAAAAAAAAAAAAAAAAAAAAAAAAAAAACACAGCCTTACCCAGAACCCCTTGCAGACATGCTTTGTCATCCCGATCAGAAACACAAAGCACATCCTTGTGCAAGTTCACCAATTCAGGAACACCCAGAGTACCCTTTAGTTCCCTGCACAGCTCCCTGAGGCAACGGAGTGGAGCACTTTATTACTTTAGCTGTAATGCTTATCAGAGGGAGAGGAACACTAGAAGGACCTATTCAACAATCAAGGGGACATCTGGCTTTTCCCCAAGCTCCTATTACAACTGAATGGCATGTGATTGTTATTTAAAATGGCCTTAGGGTGCCTACATTTTTGGCTGCTGAAACAAGGGGTCTCATAAAGCAGCTCCAGTAATAACACCACAAACTCACCTCATGAAAGAGCAGGAACGAATGAGTGGAGAAAATGGCTTTTAAAAAAAAATCTATAAGATGCTTTGTCGGTAAACCTCTAATGAGCCTTTGAGACCATCTCCCATCTGCTATAACAAAACCAGGACCAACTGATCAACATTTAGGTCATTAAGGTCATAAACCAATCCAATTTACAGGGTGTTGCAACTATCTGTGGCTTACATGAAGCAACAGCAGGCAAGCCTTCTAAATATTAAACAACGTCTATAAGAAATAAAGTTTTATTACAGTTAATAAGTGAAATTATTATATGGCAACAATAGTACACACAGTCTGATATGACTGCACAGCATGGAGAGTTTTATTCCTCTTCTAGACTACACTCTCAGAAATAAAGTACACCATTGTATTTCTAAAAATATCACGGTTTGTCAGTAAAGCAGCATGTGTTGTGTAGAGGGTACACTTTATGTGCTGCTACAAAAAGATCTCCCATTTGGGGGTATAACTGTAAAAAATAAAGCCTTACATCACTGTCCACAAAAAAAAACAAAAAAAAAAAACAAAATCAGATCTCTGAAGCAATTAAAGAAAAAGCAGAAAAGCTTGGAAATGGCGTACTGTTGCTCCAGGACAATTCACTTGTCCACACCGCACAGGGAACAGTGCAAAAAGCAGACGGATCTGCAGGGAACTGCTGCCGTATCCACCTTATTCACCCAACATCCACTGTCTGACTTCTGTCTGCCCTCTGCATGATGGCACTTCTGGAATGATTCTAAAGTCATCCACGCTGTTGAGGAGAATCAACTGGATCACCTGCATTAAAATCGACACTATGATGCAACAGCAACAAGATCAGTCTTTTTCATGTGACCTTTATTTGGGTGAGGCTGAGAAGTTTAGAGTCACCTCATATATACACGCATACACATATATACACAACCTAGTAGGACTTCGCAGTTTGGCAAATGAGTGCGATGAGGGAGTGTATTGTGACCTTGTAGGACAGAAATGGACTTCTAGTGCACCCTTATTTCTTACAGAGAACCACAGACTGACACAGGGTTCAGCCGATGATTGAATGCCTAAGTGGTCTACACATCACATGGGACATCCCACATATTACTGAGGCTTAGACGTCTACAGTATCAAGGATAAACTGAGATTCCTACACACTATGGTTTTTGTAATAAATTTAAAAAGCTCTGCACCCATTTAAAAACAAATAAACAAAGAAACATTGTGAACAAAACACCAGAGCAGCACTAACTATATTTCACCCGTCATGTTTGATTTGTTGTCTCAAGCACAAACCTCCTCCAGGGTCACGGCAAAGCATCAGTTTAAAAAACTTGCCAAACTTCCAGAGAGTTACTGAAACGGTCTGTTTTCCATTTTCATATTAACAATGTGGCATTTTCAAATGAACGCACCTCAGAACAAATTTTTTAAAACGGTGTTATTTTTTGGTGATGAAACACCACGTGGACAGAAGCGCTAATCACAGTCACAATGACACGTTTTCCAAATTTACCTGGCTGACTGTGGACATCCCAGAATGCAAACTCCTCTGAATTACAAAATGCTAGCTGCCACACTGCCCACCCCTAACAAACACCAACTCCATTCTCTCAAATATTTTTAATCCCCTGCAGAATAATACACACTTTATCTTTTAGCAGCAGTACAGCAGAAGCGTGCTGCTGTTGGCCGTCTGTGTAGCGCTGAGTGAAATGTGACAGCACACTCCGTGCAGCTCACATGACCAATCAAGCGTGAAGGCAAACACGGAGGGCGACATGTGGCTCATTACATACTGTATTGCATTAATGTTATCTTCATCAGGAGCTTGTCCAGGTTTTAAAAGAAAGGAGGAGACAACATGAAAACATCAGCATTAGCAGAATATCTGGTTGGTTCCACGGGGTAATATGGACATGGACATTGAATAACATTATGGACCATGACCAAGAGAGCGGCACGGTGGTGTAATGGTCAGCACGTCCACCTCAAAGCAAAAAGTTCATGGCTTCAGGGTCAGTGAGGGCATTTCTGTGTGGAGCTTGCATGTTCTCCCCGTGCATGAGTGGGTTTCCTCTGGGTACTCCCCCTCCTTATTCATTAGGCTAACCAGCTGTTCCACATTGCCCTTTGGTGTGAGCATCTGTGCATACGGTTGCCCTGCTATGGACTTGCGAGCGGTTCAGGGTGTACCCCGCCTTTGCCCAGTGTAAGTTGGGGCAGGCTCCAGCCTCCAAGCGACCCTAGTACGATAAAGCATGAATGAACTATGTAGGAACCGTTGATGCCTAATGAATGATTTATGATTACAGGGGCAATTACTTTCACACTGCCAAGATTGTACTGATGATTTTTTTTGTCCTTCAACAAATAACATCATTTGAAAATGGTGTGTTTTGCCTACACGGAGGAAACCCAGACAAACACGGGAAGAACGTGCAAACGTACCGTGAGGCGGACGTGCTACACCACCATGCCGTCCCCGTCTCGAATCAAGATTGCTACTGACCTGATTTCTATGAAACTTGGTGGAAGGTTGAAGTGTGGGCCGAGGAAGAATCCAATCAATTCTATAATTACTTTCTTATTTGCTAACATTGCGAGATATGGCGTTTACCCTTGGTGTATATCTGCACTCAACAATGCTATGTATCTTAAAATCCTGTAGATGGCAGTAAAGTTCAATAGTGACAAAAAACAGCCAATGTAGAAATACAATGACTCCACTGGAACAGACATGAAGAACAACTGCTTACGGTTGAAGATCATAAGAGATTCGACTCTTGTCCTTGGTTGAGGTCTGCGCTCACCAAGTTACCTACCAGTTAATCGACTGTGAAGTTGGTGATTATTTGTCAGCAGAAGTGATGAAATCAAACACAAATAAGGCGTCAGTGCGGTTAAATTACTTTTTGTTCTGTAGCTTATTGTCTAGAAGCATTTTCCCCCCTACTGCACCTGAGCGCCACTGAATTATACGATCTATAAATGCAGTTAAACTCTAGCATAGGTAAACACAGATATCTTCACGTTCCACTCTTAAATTAAGGCTACCTGGAAGGAAGATGAGGAACAGGGTTCATATTTAAATACAGGCCGAGACATTAATCACTTAGTCAACATGGATGGGATGGAAAATAGAAAGAGGCCGAAAAATCCACTTCCTTCCTGTAAAGTGCGAACGGCAGAGGTGTGATAGAAACAATGCATTCATGGAAATCACAATGTTCTACACGTTCACATGATCTGTATCACACACACACACACACACACACACAAACACCACTCTGGTGACCGGTACAGTTAAAGTGAAAAAGCCTCCTAGAATCTCTCTCTCTCTTTCTCGTATGCACTCTCCCTCTCTCTCTCTGACTCTCTTTATCTGTTGCATGTGTGCACTCTCTCTTCCTCTCTCACATGCACTCTCTATCTCTTGCTCTCGCTCACACACTTTTCCTTTCCTCGCTCTTCTTTCATTCCTCTCTCTCTCTCTCTCTCTATTCCCCCATCCCCTGTCTGTTTCTCTCTCTCACATTTGTTCTTCACCTCTGAGTCAGTCTCTTCTTGCACATTCACACTCACTCTTACACCGCAGGCAGCAATAATTTTGAAGATTTGAAGCACTGAATAGTTTCGCTAATTTTTCTGGACGTGACTATATATTCACACACACTACTGAAACAGCAGATCTGATACATCGTGTGAGTTCAGAGCCAAGATTATTCACACTGTTAAACAAGTAGCCCAAGGGAGAGTTAATTTACAAACAAACGTGTAACCCAGAGAGAGAGAGAGAGAGAGAGAGACACACACACACACACATTAAAATTATAGCTTTATGTCTGACACACAGAGTTCCAAAGCTCTGACACTGGAGACTCCTTCCATGCTGGGTGCTAAATAAACATTTCTTCGCAGTAAACAAACATGTTAGAACGAGTGCGTTCACATCAACCTGTGATTTTCCGCTGCACTGCTTTAAGAGCTCCTGTTACAGAAAATTAACCAGCAGCCTCTGACCAATCAGAATCCAGGATCCAGCAGCACTGCAACTTCAAAACACGGTGCGATGAATCGGTAACGACTGGAAGTGTGTCAATATTTAAACACCATCAAGATAATAATAGTTAACAACACAGCCGTCTTTCTGTTGTTAAACTGTGCATTGAGAATCATTATAAACATAAACAACTGATTACTGTTGGAGTTATTTAAACGAATGGACCCTAGTTAGTACGGTTTCGTCAGTCTTTGCTAATTCTGCAGCGTTCATTCCGTTAGCAAGATTAGCATGAGTGTGAGATGTAGAGGATCTTACAACATGAAATCCTGCTCCCAGCATGGCTGGTCTCCCCGCACTGTGATGGTGGTACTCTTGACATTTTGCACCTTCAGGGTCACGTAGGCATTGAATTTGTCTGTAACAAAAAAAAGAAAAAAAAAAAAGAAACACATTTGTTATTTTCCAATCAGGTTTCTGTTTGCTTCACAACACAAACACTGGTCTTAATAACCTTCATGTTGCTGCCTACTCTTAAAACTTAAAACTTATTTATGGCCCACCAGCACCAAACCAGTCAGAAGTCACTAGGCTATATTTTTTACAAACAGAAGATTACCAAAAAAGTCATGAAATAAGTGAAGATTAACGAGCCAATCAGAAGCCGGCTTTCATGGCATCGCTAAAGCTAAGGAGAGGAAAATAGCTGTGCATGAAACGCAAAGCACCACCGAAAATCATGGGGGCAGCATAGCCAAAAGCTCAAGCATGTAACATCAATTTTTTTCTCTTTTAATTGCCAAAACTTATTATAAAATAATTTTCTGATTTCAAAAGAAATGTTAAACGTTCACCACCATCCATCACACTTCCTCCGCTTTTGCCTCTTTCTTAAAGGAACAGTGTGTTAGATTTGGGGGTATCTAGCGCTATCTAGTGGTGAGATTCCCAACTGCATCCAACTGAAATTTCATTTCTGACCCCTCCTCCTTCAAAGCCCATATAGTTCTGGGCCACTGTAGAAACATGGCTATGCAAGATGGCGGCCTCCATGAGAGGGGGACCCCCCCCCCTATATGAACAGATTTTCTAAGCTTCTAAAAAGTCAAAAGCATTTTATGAATACAGATTATTGAAAATCATTTCTGCTTATAGTTCCTCCAATATGTTACACACAGTACCTTTAACTGGTACATTATTACAACCTCCCCCACCATCGCCATGAATGCTGCAATCAGAAACCTTTGACTCAGAGCTGCCCTCTAGTGGATGCACCGCTTAACATACATGCCAACGTAAAGGATGCATGGAAGTACAGTACAGCGTTTAAATCAGACATCCTCATTTTTCTATATAAAAGGAACATAAATGAGTCTTTAGTAGTATTCTACTGAGCTCAACCTCTACATGTATTTAATCTCTCGAGATTTCCTTTATTGCTAATAAACAGCACAAATCCTCCTCTGTTGTAATCACTCAAGGCGTTAATTAGACATTGGAGTTGAGGCTGACGGATATATGACAGTCAGCTTCTCCTCCTTCTCCACTCTCACTTCGCAGGAGGCACTTATAACTCAAAACTAATCAATCAGGAATCCTTGTCATTCATCCCAAAGCTCTTGCTAGAGGCTTGGGAGACCTTCGTTATTTTAATTCATATGAAATAATTACCATTTTTGACACTCCCTGTGTTATCCATTTCAGCATTGCTTCCTTTTATTACTTATGTTATGTTTAGAATTTTAACATTATATCCGTTGTACCTGTATTTTATTCTTATAAATATCCATTTTCTCACCTAGATGCCTCCTGAAGGCCATTTTCATATTTTCAAACTGCTGCTCTTGCTGTATTCCGGGGCGGGGTGGCAGGATGAGTAAGACATTCAGAGAACAGCGCTATCCGCCCTCTTCTACATACATGCATGAGTCAACAGACATCAACCGACACGTATTGCTGTGACTGACAGGGGACAAAGTGTATGCTCCGCCCACCCAGGGAGCACGGCAAATTTTCTTGTCTTGCTCTTTCAGCCATAAAAAGGTGCGGCATCATCGGGATTTGACCTTGCAATCTTCTAAGACTGGTACATAAAAGTGCATTAGTATTGCAGTCGTGGCTAATCTGGTGGGTGGTGGTGTTGCAATTAATGTTAATCTTGTTAATGCTATTATTATTATTATATTTTTAAATTGTAAAGTACAATATTCAAAATCATCAAATATTGTCATTAATATATACATCATTAATATTCTGTTACTGTTATTTTTACTCTTATTATTGTTATTATACTGATACTTAAGCTGCAGGAGCCCATCAGGTATAAATGAGGTCTTTATGAGTCACTCACTGTCTCTCAGTGCGAGTTGAAGGGCTCTACACAAATCCTGTATTAGACTTCGTCTGTATATGAAATCATTGCCACAAGAAACTCTCGGAGGTGGTGGAGGGATTACGCAGTGTGGTGTAACAGTGCGGCTTCTGTGTTTGAGTGATGGGGAGGACGAGGATTACCTAACACACATGCATGCACGCTCGCTCTCTCTCTCTCTCTCTCTCACACACACACACACCTGCCTGTATTTGGTCTTTTTTCTAATCACTGTTCCAGGCTTTGAGAACTCGCAGGAAGAGCTTCAGCTGTTAAAACACATTCTGTAAACTTTACTGTCCTGCAGTTCTTTTGTTGTTTTTGGTTACCGTGGTGATTAAAATGAAAACCAGTTTTGCCCATGACAACACCGTTAACAAAACAACGAATTCAAACAGAGATATCAAGGACAGAGATAACACTCCGGTTATTCAGAGAATAAGATGCTGTTCGGCGGAAAAGGTGAGACGTCGGGACAAAATTGTGGGGGGGGGAAAAAAAAAAAAGAAAAAAAAAAAAAAAAAAAAAAAAGAATGAAATTTAAAAAAGGGGCAGCACACAGGGTTCTCCGAAGGCTAACACATGCTTTTGTCCTGCACCACGACTCTATTTGTAATATGTAATATATAATATATAACACGGCTGGATGTTAAGCACAACTACACACATGAAGGTAGAGACCTCTTTCTTTTCTTCTCCTCTACCTGGAATTGATTAGAACCTTTACTTCAATACCAAACACCCAAAAAGAGAAGAAATACTCGCAGGACTCGAGGGACAAAAACAAAACCAGTCCCTTGTATAAGGCAAACCCGATTAAACCCCACATAACTCACTTAGACTTCTAACACGAGACTAAACGAATAAACCGCACACAGTAACGACAAAACTGATTTTTTTTCCCCCTCTTGTAATTAAAAATGCCACTTCACTGGGATTGAAACTGAATCGTCAGCACTGGCTCTGCCGTCTTGTTCTATTAGCAAACATTAGCTTTAGTGTCCTAAGAGACGACACCACTGTTTACTTAAAGCCTAGACACCAGGGACGGCTGGAATAATGAGTCGCTTCCTCCATACACTCATTACGCCTCAGTGCTCAGCATCGCTGGGGGATAAAACAAAACTCTGTGATGCTGGATTTATGGTTTATTAATTAAAAAAAAGATAATTGAACAAATATAAAATTTTGATGACAAATTTAAAGATTTTTTTTTCTCTCTTTAGTTTTTTTTATTTTATTGAATTCTTTTACTACAAAAAACAGTGGGGGGAAAAGTGTTTTTGTATTTATTAAACAAACAGCTTTTTAAAATTATTGTTTAAACAGCATTGTATTGCTCAGCAATTATTAATAAATGATTGCTACATATTAGGAATTTTTTTTTTTAAATATATATCTGTGATGTCATTTGACTACTGCAGGCTTAATAAAATGTAGAAGTAAAAGAGGAGGCAGTACGGTGGCCTAGAGGTTAACACATCTGCCTCAAGAAGTTCATGGGTTTGGGCTCAGCGAGAGCGTCTCCTCCGGTTCTCTCCCACAATCCACAGACATGCACATTAGGCTAACTGGATATTTCAAATTGCCCCTGGGTGCAAGTGTGAATGGTTGTGTGTTTCTTGGCCCTGCAATGGTCTGGTGCCCAGTGTCGGTTGAGATAGGCTCCAGCCTCCACGGGACGATAGTGAGAATAGGCAATTTGGCGAATGAGTGAGAGAGGGGGTAAAAGAGGATCACATCTACACACAGTGGTGTCTATAAGCAAGAGTTTACATGGAATGGTGAGGAGGAGAAAACAACAACAAAAACAAACAAACAAACAAACAAAAAAAACCCACCCACACACCCACAAGAAACAGCACTCAGAGTGCACTAACCTCCACCAAGCCCAGCAATCCACCATACGAACCAAAATATTAAAAATGATCCCCTCTCACAATGTTAAAGACTTTATAAAAAAAAAAAAAAAAAAAAAAAAAAAAAAAAACCCCCCCCCCAAACTTTGATCAGGCTCAGAAACTCTAGGGGAGTCTTCCTGAACCATAACCCCGCTTCTGCTAAAAAAATGTCTTGAAAACAC
>JBCNYH010000026.1:38734983-38745238 GCA_039654325.1 Tandanus tandanus
CCCCCCCCCCCCCCCCCCCCCCCCCCCCCCCCCCCCCCCCCCCCCCCCCCCCCCCCCCCCCCCCCCCACACACAAACCTACACAAACAAATTGTTTACACAGTTTGTTTACACAAACAAACAAATGTTCTGAATGTTAGGAGGAAAGACAGCATGATGGCGTAGTGGTTAGCATGTCCACAGCAAGAAAGTCCTGGGTTCGAGTCCAGGGCTTAAGCGAAGGCATTTCTGTGTAGAGTATGCGTATTCTCTCTGGGCTTTCATGAGGTTTCCTCCAGGCACTTCGGCTTCCTCCCACAATCCAAAGACATTTACATCACGCTAATTGACTTTTCCAAATTGCTCATATGTGTGAGTGTGATTGTGAATGGTTGTGCATGTGTGTTGGCCCTGTGATAGATTGGTGATCTGTTCAGGGTGTACCTCACCAGATTCGGCTGAGATAGGCACCCTAACAGGATTAAGCCATTCTGCAAATTAATGAACGTTATTTATACAAAAATATACGTCTAAACCTTTCTTCTTCCTAATAATATTTTGTTTTAGGTTAAACATGCTTATATTTTATTGCATACATACAGCATTTATTCATAAATAGTGCAGCTGCTGTCACATTTCTCTACTTAAATTATTTCTGTTGCCGAGATCCCCTGAAGGCTTTATTACAGACATGTTTTAGACACGAGTTAGAAAAAAAGAATCCAGGCCTTACCCCACTTAGAGACTAAGATAATTCTCAGTAACTGAAGCCTCCATTGACAAACTGAAGTGTACTGATGCATTATTTTCAAATTGGATTCATCAGAAATCGTTGGTTCGTTTTCTAGCAGTTGCTCAGAACAAAGTGCTCCTCTTCTTCCAAATCTACAGCAAAGATAAACAACTTTCACATCATCCCAGTTACACCTAAAATAAAATAAACACATTTCTTCTGCATTACTGAGGACGATCAATCGAATCTAGACAGCATGCTAGGCTAGTTTGGACTGGTAAATTCTTATTTGTGCAATGTGTACCTCCCGAGATTTTTTGTTTTTTTTTAAATTAAGCAATAAAGACACTCCAGACAGCATGATTTACCAAGTGTGTAAGCACCTAAAGGGAATTTAACAGCTGTCAGGATAGCAGCAGGCAACCGCATGTTTATTCATCACACTCTCTTTAAACACATTTGACTGCTCAGTATCTCGGACTGAAAAATGAATAAAAAGAGAAAAATTTAATATTTCATAGCGCCATCTTCAAAATAATTAGGGGTAGTTGTGGCCCAGTGGTAGGGTGCTGGCTTATTGATTCGAAGGTTGGGGAATCAAGCCCCACTATCACCGAGTTGTCACTGTTGTCTCCCCAGTGCACCTAACTGGGTTATCAAAGGCCAGCCATGTTTTTCACTGTCTGTGGTGAGACTGCCGATTTCATGAATTCGATACGGAATGTGATATTTGTTCAGAATAAAATCGCACGTGTCAGTGTCACAAAGACGTGTTACCCAAGACCCCATGAGGCTTACTGCTCGCTCTTGTGCTGCTGTATGCATATGACTGCACTCTGTTGTGCTGCACTCCGTTTGTTTGCTGAAGAAACAGTCCTGGAAATTTTTAGGTTGTATTATTTGTTCACTAAAATTTCTTTGTACCTCCAGAGCAAAACCAAAGCTGCGAACTTACAGATTTGGCTGATTGATTATTTCTGAGTCTATTTTGAAAGAGTTAAGAAAAATATCAGATCAAGCAACAAAGCCAATGCGTAACGAAATTGTAGTTAAAGATTAATCTGTGATAGAGATAAGAAAAATTTCCCTGGGTTTTCCCAGTGCAGTTAAATGCATGGTGCGTGTTATATAGTTTATTATTAATTCAAACCCGTGAACTGTGTGTTTACAGGAAGCCAGACAGTCTTTGTTCAAACAGGATAAGAAACGAATATTATGATTCTTCTAGCTGCTGAATTTGTTTCTGACTGCATTTCATGAGGAATGTTGTCTATTTATGCATGTTGTCTTTTCCTACACCCATCTCCGCTCATCCTGTTAGTTGTTACAAAAAATACTCCATTATTTTACACCTTAGTGTTAGCCATCTTGGTTATATTCACATTATACTGCATACAAGTCGAGCAACAGGCTGAGCAGACGACTGATAAGTATGTGTATTGCTGTTCTGATGCAGTACTAGGATTTAAACTTTGTTTTGGCTGAAAACAGGTGGCATGTGGATACAAATGTGTTTGGGGTGTTTTAACACACACACACACACACACACACACACACACACACACACACACACACACACACACACACACACACACACACAAACAGGACAGAAGCATGAGTCAGACTTGTAGTCAAAAATCAATAACCCAGAACCTTAATAATTTAACCATTATCCCATTTTTACCTTTGCCGCTTGGTTGGAAGATTATGGATTATCAGCAGGATTACACAAATACTAACCAACTTGGTGGAGGGATGGGGTATGGGCCTCGCACAAACCCATGACATTTTGGAGCAGATCTTTATCACGATCCAGATCCAGAAATGTATTAAATAATTATTAAAGGATTTTGTTTGTTACCAGGGTCATAAAAAATACTGATTCGATTTTCTTCAATTTTGGTGGAGGGGAGGGTCTTTGGTCAGGAAATAACCCATTACATTTTGGAGGTGCTCTGTGCATCCCAAATCCCCCCCAAAAAAACCCATATTTAATTAATCTGGGGTAAAATGTTCACCTGAAGCCCAGTAGGGGGAGACATTTTATTATAACCATGTAAAGTTATAACAATCCCTTTGTGCCCTGCGGACGTACCTTGCACTCGATGAGCACCCCTCTGATTTTATCTTAATTTATACCATCATAATATTTTTCAGTTATTAAAGGCATGCTTGTTTAATTTTCCCAGATGAAGTAAGTGAATCATGACATAATATTACTACTACTTACTACTACTCTACTAACACTTCTAATAGCGGAGCACCATAATCATGAAAGACGGTTTGGATGGTCGTCCCGTGTCTATTCCATATTAAATCAACTAATGCTCCTGCAATAGGCATCCTAGGGATACTATAGGCATCCTGCAATGCCTAAATTAATATACTCCTCCTCCTTCTCCTCCTCCTCCTCCTCCTCCTACTACTACTACTAATGTTACTATTGCTGCTACTACTGATATTATTACTACTACTATTACTAGTATTGTGAATACTACTACTACTCTTATTACTACTACTACTACAAATGATAATAATATGACTATTACTAGTAGTTTTTTAAGTTTTCTGTAGAACAATCTTCAGTTACAGTGAGAGCGAATTTCCCAATTAGGAAATTTCACAGGAAAGACTATCAGGTCACACCTTCAGTTTTTTCTCCAGCTTAATAACTTCAAGAGAAACTGACAAAGCAACTCTATGGCACTGTAACCTGTTTGAACAGACATCAAACCACATTAAATAACATATTAATTAATGAAAAAAAAAGATCATTACTTCAATTAATGAACCAATGGCCGGCACGGTGGCGCAGAGGTTAGCACGTCCGCCTCACAGCAAGAAGGTCCTGGGTTCGATTCCCGTGCTCGGGTGTTCCTGTGTGGAGTTTGGATGTTCCTCCGGGTACTCCAGTTTTCTCCCACAGTCCAAAAACATGCACTGACTGGCTGTTCCAAATCGCCCCTAGGTATGAGAGTGAGTGTGAATGGTTGAGTGTGTGTGGGCCCTGCGATGGCCTGGCGAGCTGTCCAGGGTGCACCACAGTCGGCTGAGATGGGTGCCAGCCTTCCCGCGACCCTAATTAGGTTTAAGCGGCTTAAAAAATGAATGAAGCCATGGAAATGGTGGAAAAGTGCTGATCTGATATTTTTCTTTTTACCCCAAGCATACAAACATCACTCAGCAGTGCGGCACCAATGAATGTGCATTTGCACCAAACTACAGAGTGCTCTGACAGCTAAAGGGCGAAAATAAGACCATTAATCTTCAATAAGTGTGTTTAGTGAGGAGCGATTAGGACGTGATAATAGTCTGGATCAAATTTAAGACCACACAATTTGCCAGTCAAGGGCACTTACGGTAAGACACATCACCCTCATGCCAAGACGTTTTTTTTTCCCATGTGTTTTTTTGATGAGAACGTTACATGAGAAGGTGCAGTTTGCCTTTGTGTTTGATGAATGGGACAGTTGGCAGGTATGACTGACTCCTCCTTGTTAAACACCATATGGGTGAAAGGGCAAACATAAAAACAGCATTTACAGGTAATCTCTCCGGGAAGTGAAACTGAAAGCTAGATTAAAGGGGTATATATAGAGCTTGTGTTTAGTGTAGTCAGGAGCACTCACACACAGGACACACACACACAGGACTCATACACAGACAGGATGGTGAGAAACGGTGTGACGGTGCAGGTAGCTGCTCTCCTGCTGCTCACTTTGTTCGTCATCTGCTGGAACTCTGCAGGAGGTGAGATACATTACGATATTATTATTATTATTATTATTATTATCTCACTCAATATTATATCATATTAATATTAATATCAAAAAACTCAAATGTAATCATCATTTTGTTCTAAATATTTGGAATACCTGTTTGCACACTAAATTATATACAGTCAAACATAAACGTTTGTGCACCCCAGACAGAACACAGAGATGCAGTGCACTCATTATTCATTCATCCATTCATTTTCTAAGCCGCTTAATCCTAATTAGGGTCGCGGGGAGTCTGGCGCCTATTTCGCCAACTCCGGGTGAAGGCGGGGTACACTCTGGACAGCTTGCCAGACCATTGCAGGGCAACACACACATTTGCAGTCACACTCACACCAAGGGGCGATTTGGAACAGCCATTTAGCCTACTGTGGATTTTTTTGGGACTGTGGGAGAAAACCGGAGTACCCGGAGGAAACCCACGCAAGCACGGGGAGAACATGCAAACTCCACACAGAAACTCCTCGAGCCTGGGAATCGAACCCAGAACCTTCTTGCTGTGAGGCGGACGTGCTAACCACTGCGCCACCGTACCGCCCTGCACTTTTTATATTAGTACTATTTTTTTTCAATCCTCATAAAAACTTATTATAAGCTTTAAGCAGAGATTAAAATTGACTTATATTTGTGGCTTGGCTTATATTTGCTGAATAGCCTATATCATGCACACAAAACATTTACTCACTCCAGCTGCCATCCACGCCTGGGGTGTGATGGGTTTCATGTTTAGAATTAACATGTTCAGTGCTTGTCTTTGACAGCCACTGATGGAGCACCAGATTGCTGTTTGACGACTGTGAACACAAAAATCCCACAAAAGCTGGTGAGGTCCTACTATGT
Organism: Tandanus tandanus; assembly: GCA_039654325.1. NCBI lineage: Eukaryota > Metazoa > Chordata > Actinopteri > Siluriformes > Plotosidae > Tandanus > Tandanus tandanus. Next base: position 38,740,314 of record JBCNYH010000026.1, read on the forward strand.
TCAGACTCAAGAGATAGGCTGCAGAGTGACGGCCACAGTGTGAGTTTTCATCACCCAGTACATCATTTATACCCATTAACATGGCACACAACTCACTAGTTGTTTTCTTTACTTATATGATATTGCACATCATACAAGTTATCCATTTATCCATTCATTCATTCATTTGCCAAACTGCTTATCCCTACTAGAGTGACAGAGAAGCTGGAGAGTCTCAACTGACTCTGGGTGAAAGCAGGGTACACCCTGAACGGCCAGTCTATCGTAGGGCAACACAAATACACAACCATTTGCACACCCACACACACACACACACACACACACACACGCACACACACACACACACACACACACACACAAGTGCAATTTGGAACAGCCACTTAGCCTAATGTGCATGTCTTTGGACTGTGGGAGGAAACCGGATTACCCGGAGGAAACCCACACAAGCACGGGCAGAACATGCAAACTCCACACAGAAAAACCTGGAACTTGAACCCCGGACCTTCCTGCTGTGAGGAAGACATGTTAACCACTACATCACCATGCCATCACATTTGTCCATATCATCTCTTTTTAAGTAAATATTAATAATAATAATAATAATAATAATAATAATAATAATAAACATTAGCTTGTCACGTTCACCGTGTCAGAAGACTGTTATAATGCGCTGACACTGAAGACTCCTTCCATAAATAAATACAATACAATACAATATACAATAAATAAATAATAGAAATGCCACCTTCCCATCTGTTTATGTGAAACGTCTATAATAAAAGTCCCTCTTAAATTTGATACTATAGGAATGATAACGCATTAAAACAAGCACGTTACAAAAAAAATTTAAAACCCTGTGATTTATATCCACGCTGTCAGAGCTGCTGTTATGGAAAATTTTTTAACACCTTCAGACCAATCAGAAATCATCTTTTAGAAGTGCTGTGGTATAAAAAATACATGAGTATATTGCATGTATAAACACATGCAGATCTCCAACTATGCCATTCAAAGCATCAGTTATCTCGATCTGGTGGGCTGGATATTTTGGACATTATATATTTACTTTACATTTCTAAGATTTTATTTAATTTTTTTCTACAGGTTTATCACAAAGAAAGGCAAGGCACTGTGTGCACCTCCTGCAACAAACAACAACTGGGTTAAGAAGTTAATCAATAAACTGAACAAAGCGTCCCGGAAATCATCCAAACGTAATTCATTTATTTATTAATTTATTTATTTTTTGCATGTTGGCAGTATAATCCATCCCATTTATTCTGAAAAACTCTTGTGTTTCTAATCCCTGCAGGAAAGTCACGGTAGAAGATTATCTCGGATCAGATCCTGATTTGAAACCCAGATCAGTCGAGGACTCAACTCAGATTAGACTGACCTGGGAAACTGAAACCACTGCCAGGATTGAATAAACTTTTAGAAATATATTGATATTCTGTGAACGTGTAAAACCAAACCCACCACCCTGACATGCTGAGATTGTATTTTATCATATCTGCTAATGTTGTTTTAATTTTTTTTTTTACTTTTATTCTGTAAATATTTATATATAAGCTATATAATATGTGCTGTCTTGTAAATCAGGAAGCCGAGCCAAGTGTGTGTAGCGTATCACAAGTACTACCGATTTTGTATTCTGAATGTTTATTAAAAAGAAATACATTGTCTAAAATGTATTTTTTTTTTTTTGCATAGCATTAAAAAATTATATTGTGTCATGTTATATTTATATAATTACATTGGATCCTTCAACAAAAATATGTACCATTAATAAGCAAATATTTGTAATCTTGTGAGTTCTTCTTCTTTTTTTTTTTTTGAGTAAAGAAATTTCAAGCTTGCTTGTTTTGTAATATTGGAAACATCCGAGCACGGGACTTGAACCTAGAACCTTCTTGCTGTGAGGTGGATGTGCGAACCACTACAGACGTACTGCCTGAATACTAACCTAATATTTTTTATTAAACAGTACATTTGGGTACTCAATTCTGATTGGTCAATCATGGCTTTAGTGGTCTGTTTATTGGTACACACTGAGGTCTTGATCACCCTCTTGGGGTTTATTTTGCAATAATATATATATATATATATATATGTGTGTGTGTGTGTGTGTGTCCGTCCTGTTGGTGAACTACAATTACAGCATGAAGGACAGACATCTCCCTGTTAGTTGTATAGGTTTCCTCTGGGTACTCTGGTTTCCTCCCACAGTCCAAAGACATGCACATTAGTCTAATTGGCTGTTTTATCTTGCTCCTTGTCTGAGAGTGAGTGTGAATGGTAATGTGTATGTTGGCCCTGCGATGGTCTGGCGAGCTGTTCAGGGTGTACGCCGCCTTCGCCCAGTGTCAGCTGAGATGGGCTCCAGCCTCCCAGCGAACCTAATAGGATTAAGTGGTTCAGCCAATGAGTGAGAGAGTGAGTGAGAGTTTATAACCTCTTTTGAAAAAACTTGAATTAAAAAAACAAGATTAAGAGAAATCAAGGCTAAAGACCTGCATGCCGATTTTATTACAGTGCTCTTTTAGGCCAAACGGCATTGCACTGTAACTGCAATATGACGATGAGGGATGAACACATGGTTTGACTCTTGCCCCTGGTGCTCCTTCTCTCATTCTCCCTACTGGCCGATCATCCTTAGATCATCAGGACCAGCCTTGATTGTGAGCTGGACTGACGCTGATCCTACACCCCAAGAGGTTTACCAAGGGTGTGTGTGGGAGAAGAGTCTCTCTCTCTCTTTCTCTCTGTCTCACTCTCTCACTTCTCATGCTTTCTCACCAGATGTCTCAGCATTCTCTACAGCCTCAGGCATAAAATGCACTAATTACTGAACTCGGAAACAGTAGCTAATTTGGCCTGGGTCATTGAGACTGCTAAAACGTTTCAGCTCTGAAGCAGCGGAAGGGAGAAAATAGACACGGATGATGCATAATGCAAGGCAAGGAGATTATGAAATCAAGAAATTGGAGCGCTGAATCATTTACAACACAAGATTGCCTCTTCTGCTCGGGATGCTTTTCGTTTCGATCGGCAGAAGGTCTCTCATCACCTTGTGCGTCTGCTCTTTGCCTTTCCCCATTTTCCTTTCTCATCTGTGTTTTCTTCAACCTTTTCTTGTGCACCATTTTTTTCTTCTCTGATCAGGGCATCCAGTGGAAATGTGGTGCCATCTGTGACACAGGCACTTTCATGCAAAGACAAAATTTTATCCTGCATTTTAGAAATTGTTCATTATTTTGTAGGTAAAAGAATATAATACTTATTTTGTGAATAAAAGAAACTGAATGCTGGGTGAATATTTCCTCAGGTTCACAAATACGCTTAATACATTTAATGCAATTTACAATAACAGTTCAATTTTGGGCCGTGCCGCCCCCAATATATTATTATTGCATAAAAAAATAATTATCGACTTAATGGGTGGCACAGCACGGCGGTGCAGTGGTTAGCATGTCTGCCTCACAGCAAGAAGGTCCCGGGTTCGATTCCCGGGCTCGGAATGTTTTCGTGTGGCGTGCATGTCCTCCCCGTGGTTGAATAGGGTTTTCTCCGGGTACACTGGTTTCCTCCCACAGCCCAAAAGCATGCACATTAGGCTAACTGGCGGTTCCAAATTGCCCCTAGGTGTGAGAGGGAGTGTGAATGGTTGAATGTGTGTTGCTGTGCGATGGTCTGGCGAGCTGTCCAGGGTGTACCCCGCCCTCGCCCACAGTGGGCTGAGATGGGCGCCAGCCTCCCCGCGACCTTAATTAGGATTAAGCGGCTTAGAAAATGAATGAATGAATAATAGACTTAAAATGAACACATTGGATTGAACAAACTAACCAACAAACATTAAAACAAACAAACAGATCAAAAGATAAATAGATAAGTAAAAAAAGGTTTAGACAGCTAGATAGACAGATATTGAACTTTTTTAAACATTTCTTCCATTCCGTATATAAAAGCACACCCCTCTACAGGAAAGAGAATGAAATGAGTGGACAAGTCAGCATGTACAGGAGAGATAGCCAGATAGACAGGAGTATGAGGAAAAGAGGCAGACCTCTACAGCACATTATAACTAATGGACATTGCCCGGGGAGGTGGGATGGAGTGCCCGGACCATTCCCTGCACACAACAAACACCAACGCCATCACCCAAGTTCACTAATGCACCAGCACTAGAAGATACCGCTAATGACTTGAATAACCCTGCCTATACATCCAACACTAGCGCTCTTTAATGGAGCAGAAAGGTCTCGAGCTCCCTGAAGGAGGGCCAGTAAGGTCATCGCATGTGGACAACACGGGGAAGAGAAAATATTCAGTGATCCAAAATCTCTGTGTCCTTTTTTTATTTTTTTTTCACTTACATTTATTCAACTAACAATATTCTTACTCTCGCTGCACTTTGCTCGGTGGGCAAGGCTTCAGAGAGGAATAATAACCAGTCATGGTCAATTCCCATTCGGGGATACAGTCCATGTCTGAGCGCTTCCTGCACTCGTACTAAAGACCAGAACATGACAGAGGAGTAAATACTGTGTATACTGTGAATATGTAAACATTAACATTTATACTTACAGTTTAGCTACAAATTTTAGTTATTTATACAGTATACAAAAGGTAAAATCTCTTGGGCTTTTTACACCTGAGCCAAGTGGCACATCAGAGCTGGAGCCGGAGCTGATCCCGGCTTCTGTAGCGTGAAGTGACAAGGAGGCCAACTCCTCCTGGAAGGGACACTTGTTCATCACAGGTTACTTTGCGAGTATTTTTACTGCTATTCTTTTATATAGAGGTACACTTGAGATTGGGACCTTGCCCATTGTTCTTAGCATAGTGGGGGTCCGTATGTGCCCGGGGTCTGGGCCTGTCCGGATGGGCTGCCATGGGGTGGGTTGGCGCATGCCCTGGTGTCT
>JBCNYH010000026.1:38769523-38779981 GCA_039654325.1 Tandanus tandanus
AATTAATTTTACTATGTAAAGCTGCTTTGTGACAATGTCAATTGTAAAAAGCGCTATACAAATAAAACTGAATTAAAGTTTATGGGATAGGACACTTAGAGAGTGGTCACCTGTGCAGGTGCAGCTATTTAGAATATGTTCATCTGCATAGGTTTTCAGATAACCTCACGTGAGCCTTTGCAAAAAAAAAACAAACACAAACATAAAAAAGGAGAAATAAAAGAAAACAATAAGGGTGTGTTCAGTTTTATCTAACAGAGATATTACTAATTTTAAAGCTTCATATTAGGCATTTTAATTGGTTGATGGAAAACACCTTGTTTTTGGTTTTACTTGGTATCATAAACATGTATGTACCCAAAATGTGACTTAATTCCCTTTTTGCCCTGACCCCTTCAATTATAAAAACAATATTTGGCAGAAATTAGAAGGGGGGGTGGGGTGCTTACATCAAGAAGCTCCCGGGTTCGATTCCCGGGGCGTTTCTGTGTGGAGTTTGCATGTTCTCCCCGTGCTTGCATGTGTTTCCTCTGGGTAGTCCGGTTTCCTCCCACAGTCAAAAATAATCAGTAGGGGATTGCGTGAATAAATTGAAGCTGATTGCTTTTTAGTCAGGCACAGAATCGTCTACCTAACTGAGTGAGAATTTAGCATGATGCTAAATCAGAGGCTACAGGATTCTCTTACGCATAGCTACATTAGCCTCGTGTGAAATTAAGACATGGCTTATTAGCTATTTAAGGAAAACAAACTTCTTATGATGTGTACATTTCATTATTGTTCAAAGAACTAGTTTAGATTCATTCAATCCAAGAACATGCTAATAAGTGATTTCTATGCTAGCCTTTTGCTAACTGTCCTTGTACGAAATGTATACAATTTCCTTCACAGCATATTTTAGTCAACATAAAGCAGTTTAAAGATTTTTACAGTGTCCCGTCCTTCAGATGTGTCTTTATTAAACTTTCTTTTTGTCTGATGTGTTCATTATTCTCAACTTGCGCAGCTTTGCTGTATACATTTGTTGTTGTTGTTGTTGTTTTTTTGTTCAATGTCCCTCTGTTTTAATAATACATGAAGTCTGTGTGAAATCTGTGATTTAGCTCACAATTACGCTAACTAACACTGACAGCACTGATTTAAATGAGTGTCGTGGAAAGGGCATCATGTCTGAGTTTTTTCCACTCGCTCATTAAAGCCGTCTGAAAACCGAGGTTAGAAGATCTTGCTTTAGTAGCAGGGATGTTAACAGTGTATTGCATCATGGAGTGAAACCCCAACCCCCCAAAAAACAAATACTGTACAGGAAGAATATAGATATAAAGAGCCGATGTCATAGAAATATCCATTCGTTCATTCATTCATTTGCTGAACCGCTTTATACTACTATGGTCACGGGGAAGTCACACTGAAGCCTATCTCAGCCGACTTTGGGCGAAGATGAGGTACACCCTAAACAACTGGCCAGTCCATTGCATGCACGCACACACACACACACACACACACACACACACACACACACACCTAGGGGCAATCTGGAACAGCCAAAGTGCCTATTGTGCATGTCTTTGGACTGTTGGAGGAAACTGGAGCACACAGAGGAAACCCACACAAGCACAGGGAGAACATGCAAACTCCACACAGATGTGACCTTCTTGCTCTAAGGCAGACGTTCTAATCTCTGCTCCATTCTAATCACGTTTCAATATTTTAAATACTTAAAAATTTGAAAAAGTGAAGTATGTATATAATAACTGTATATGGATTTAGCAACAGTCAAAATGTTTTAGCCATATTGTTTTAGACTCCCCACAATCTGCAACATATTGGCTATATACACCCTCTACCATTACAGCATGCATACAAGGTTCAAAGCTAGTTTTAAAAGGAGTCTAATTGGTCAGATTGATCCTGTCGATGCATGAGCAAGGAAGCAAGTGGCACTTTAAAACCATTAATGCAACAGTTAAAAAGGCTAGAGCTCATCATACCTGTTCAAGCGACACAAATGCCCACAAGGAAATGCACATACAACAGCTAATCCAATTACTGAACCTAATGACCATGTGAAATAACAGTGTGTGGAGAGTAAAAAACAGATTTTTAATACAAATCCCATTACACCTCCTAATGCTATGCGCTATTAGTACTGTTACAGTACAAACACTAAGAGAGGGTGCTTATATGTCAGGTCAAGTAGAGTTTGATTTCCATGCTGTATAAATTTGTGTAGAATGACAGGAAGTGGAATCAGTGAAATAAAAAGCAAAACAAAAAAGTCTTGAATATAAATCATGCTATATATACTGTATACAATAGCAGGAGAAGGATTGGGATGAGAAAAGCAATATAAATACTCCACTGAGGGGTGTCAAACTCCTCTTCACTGAGGGCCACATCTCTAAATTTAAAGGTGATCGAGGGCCGAATAATCACTGAACATCTTTACTGAAAGGGCAACCATGAAATCTACTTGGCAAAATGATTTGTTTAAGCATTTGTCATTTACTTGCATTTTCTGACAATAAACCTAGCACACAATCTTTCTTGAGTCATTAATGGCTAGCTGTTTACTTGAAATAGGCTGCTGCCACCTAGTGGAAGGATGATGAATTATGTTTCATGGCAATGGGCGATGCAAAGAATGTACGATAATCATATCCTTTGGAAGCTCTTGTGGGCCACATAAAATGAGCTGGGCGGGCTGTGCTCTACAAAAAATGTCTGCTATCGGTTTGAACTAATATCTAAACATATCCTGGCTGATGCTCACTTTCACATTCACAAATCTGATTTTGTGTGTTAAGATCCCGGATTTCTGCATGTGTCAAGTTCTTGTCAAAGAGCCAATCAGCATCAGGATGCATAACAGCCAATCAGCATTGAGATACATAACAGTCAATCACATCGTAATGCATAACAGCCAATCAGCATTGACCAGCATAACCGCCAATTAGAATTGGTTTTTATAACAGTCAGTCAGCATTGTGATGCTTTAAAGCCAAGCAGCATTGACTTGCATAACAACCAATGAGCATTGGCTTTCATAACAGCCAATCAGCATTATGATGCATAACAGCCAATAGCAATTACGATGCGTAACAGCTAATTAGGACACCAGATGGATGGACAGATAGGTGTGAAAACCATCTAAAATTATATTGATAGTTTCCTAAGTATAGTGCTCCACTCACTCAGGCTTCATGGGAAGTCCACTTCAGAACACCCTTACCTGTGATAACATCACTCCATCACACTGCAACTCTTGGATTATTGCTTTATTTTGTGAAGCCTAATTAAACCCACTCACACTCACTCACCTATTTGCCAAACTGCTTAATCCTATTAGGGTCACGTGGAGGACCTATCTCTTCCGTCACTGGGCATAGGCGAGGTACAAACTGAACAGCTCGTCAGACCATCGCAGGGCCAACACACACACAAAACCCTTCACACTCACATCCACACCTAGGGGCAATTTGGTCAAGGCTAATGTGCAAGTCTTTGGATTGTGTGAGGTAACCGGAATGCCCGGTGGAAACCGACGCAAGCACGGGGAGAACATGTAAACTCCACACAGAAACCTTAATTAAACCTAATTAAACCTTAATGACCATATTATTTGCATCTAGGGTAACAGATCTTAATTTCAAATGTATTATTAGCATAGCAGAATTATCGCCAATCATTTACGGCTACAAGGTATTAGCCATTTTTTCTCTCCGAGAGCCATAGTGCTGTCAGGTGTATTTTGAAGTACCCCCTTTAGAAGGGATTCAAAGTGTGCTCCATTATGACAGCTCTGTCAACATGTACTCAACAGAAAATGAAGGCAGCTTGCCCAGAGAATGCTCAAAGCACTTCAGATGTTTAATGACTGCCTTTGAGAGGTGAAATGGCTTTTTAAAACAAAGACTGGACATTATTTCTACACAAAGTATGCCCTCAGCTGTCATATTTACCTGTGTTTGGAAAGGGAAATTAGGATATATGTTATCATTGCCTTAAAAAAAAATGTACGTTTGAACATCATGCATTATGGTGGCGTACAGGCCCTGGCAGCAGTATTAATGCCCACTTGCTTATAAGTGCTGTGCCTCTGGCACCGAGACTCGCCTATTCATCACGGCTCTGGGCAGCAGGCTTGATGTGCTTGCTTCCTCCCCTGGGTTTTGCCAAATGAACACTAATGGAGGAGGCACTGCTCTGTTGATGGGCCTCTAATGGTGATGGAGGTAGCACGACTGCACCCTTTTCTAAGATCTTGTGGGACAGTACTGAGCTCGACCTCAAGCGTTGTTTGTCTCAGTCAGGCTCGGTCTGGCTCAGGCTTTTGGCAGTCTGCGCAGTTTTGACTGTTTATCTATGCATTATTTATATTTCTAAAATATGGAGAAAGAAGAATTAGGAGCAGAAATGGGGGTAAAATGAGTCTTGGCTTTCTTCAGTCGAGCAAGACGACTGAAACACGACCTTTCTAAGGGTTCGAGGTACCTAAGTGGGGCTGTGCAATAACGAATTTTATGACAATGTCGTGAACGCCTGCTGCAACATGCCGACAGTACAGCACCAATCAAAGGCTCAGTCCTGTTGCGTATCTGTCCAAAGATTTTGTGCTGCTCTGATGTTTACAACAAAGTGAGCAAAGCCTCGGCACATCACCCATTTGTTATGAACGTTGCTCACGGAAGCTAGACAAATATCACCACATGAAGTAGGTTCCAGTTAATCCTAATGGTGTTCAATAGAGTTAACATTGGTGCCACTTAAAGTACATCCACCCCAATCTTGGCAGACTACATCATCTGAGAACAGCTTTGAGTGCCTTATTTTAAATAAGGAGGGAAATTATAATGCTTGAGCATATCAAGACATTCTATATAATTATGTGGGCACAGTTTGGTGAAGAACTACATGTGGGTGTGATGGCCAGGTGATGGTTAGGACTTTATGTACATAAATCATTTTTTTACTTTTTTTTTTTTTTGTTCTGATTTTTCCTGGTTCTTGTATTTCTTCTGATCCAAAAAGATCTGTATCTGTCCCTATCTTCTGTAATCAGTCTAGAGTGTTGTTTCTCCTTTGTGTCCTTTGTGAAGCCTTACTTTTTTTTCCCACAGTCGTTTCTTCACTTTGTTGAGCTTCCAGGTTTCCCTTGTTGTAAATTTAATGGAGTTTTTTTTTTTCTTTTTACTTCATTGCGTTTCTAGCTCCTCATCTTATGACTGTGTGCTTTGTATGCATAAAAATATAAGAATTATAAGCATAAAAATATAAGAATTACTACTTATTAACCAAGCATGAGGTCAATACAAAGAAATTCCAGGCTGAGGATCTGATTTTTGTTGTTGTTGTTGTTGTTGTTGTTGTTGTTGTTGTTGTTGTTGTTTTTTTGTCAATAAGGCAAAGCTGAGGTCTGGAATTTCCCTGTACTGACCAAACCAATGAGATTAAGAAGTAATTTTTTTGTATGTCATTTTTGTAACACCCTTCACCTGAAAAGAAAGGGAAGCGAATATTGATGCCTACATTTGGTTGTGCGTACAATTTTTAGTTGAAATGAGGCTCATTGAGCCAGATGAAGCTTGCATCAACAACACAACTCTGTTTGCTATCTCAACTTTTGGGATTTATTTTACCAAAAGTAAGGATAGATGAAATAAAAAGCAAGAAAAAAAAAACCATGAAAAGATTGACTTTATTTGAAGTTTGTGTCTTGAAATTTTCAGACCACTCAACAGCCAATCACACTGTGTGTACTATTGTTGCCATGTATTAAAAACTGCTTATTCACCAAGCGCAAGGTCTGAATGGGTGGCATTCATGGGCGCAGTCAGGAAGTGGATTTAAGCGCCATCTTTACATCGCCGATATGTTATGCGTTTTACATTTCAGCAGCCGTCATGGCATCAGCCTTGGTTTTCTTTGATGTGTTCCAATTTTCCAGTTTTCTGTATATTCCATATTCTTGTTGTTTTTTTTGACTCGTGGTTGTTTTGCATTGTTGACCCATGAAGCTTAGTATAAAATATTATAACATAATATGCTAACTTGTTCATGTTTTCGGTTTTCTTGGGTCGCTAGTCTACAATAAACTCCTCATCTAGCATATGCATCTTGCCTCCACTGCACTCATGGCAGGTAGCTTTCGGCTTGATTTCCTTCCTTTGAAAGCTGCTAAAGATCAGAGCGCATGGTGCAGCTAGCTAATGGCTAACTTTCAGGGCATTGACCATATAAATTAGCATACTACACTTGCCTGTTGTGTGTTATGACTGATATTTCATGAAAGTACATTGATAAAGTGATGTTTAGATGTAATTACTCCTATCTGTTTCAGCATTCATGAGTAGCTTTGAACAGTGGTATAAGGTCACAGTGGTGTTTATAAATGAAATATGATCATAACTAATCCACTCCGCTGGGTTCCGGATTACTGCAGCAACTCTAACATTTAGGAGTTTTATCCAAATGCCAGCGTATCGTGAGCCTTTAATGAGTATTTAACTCTAATCATCCGAGACGTGTGATAAAGAAGAGATTTTCTTTTCTTCAGTGTTCGAGTATGAACATGAACAGATGATTCATTATCATCATCTTCTTCCGCTTGATCCGTGGTCGGGTCGTGGAGGCAGCAGCCTAAGCAGTGAGGTCCACACGTCACCTCTCACCAGCCACTTCCTCCAGCTCTCCCAGGGGGACACCGAGTCGTTCCCAGACCAGTCGGGAGACATAGTCCCTCCAGCGTGTTCTGGGGTCTCTTCCCATTTGGACATACCCGAAACACCACACAAGGGAAGCATACAGGAGGCATTCTAATCAGATGCCCGAGCCACCTCAACTGGCTCCTCTCAATGCGGAGGAGCAGCAGTTCTACTCCGAGCTCCTCCCGGATGGCTGATCTTCTCACCCTGTCTCTGAGGGAGAGCCCCACCACCCTGCGAAAAAAGCTCATTTCAGCCGCTTGTATCCGCAATCTTCTTCTTTCGGTCATTACCCAAAGCTCGTGACTATAGGTGAGCGTAGGAACGTAGATAGACTGATAAATTGAGAGCTTTGTCCTTCGGCTCAGCTCCCTCTTCTCCTCGACGGACCGGTACAAGTTGTTGAACCTCAGTTGTTCCTTGTTTAAACGGTCCAGAACTTCTAGGGAAGGATTTGCTAGGAGGTCCTTTGACTCAGACATTGTGGCTCAATACCAACAAGGTTGTTCAATCCCAGACAAGCCCCCAGAAGCCTAGAGCCAATAGAAGTGCCTCGTGAGTTTATCATAGGCCATTTAGGTATAAATAAAACCTATGATAAACTCACAAGACACTTCTGTTGGCCAAAGATAAGACAAGATGTACGTAACTTCTGCCAAACTTGCCACCCATGCCAGGTGGTGGGAAAGCCGAATCAGAAGAGCCCTGCTGCACCTTTAAAGCCTATACTGGCTTTTGAGGAACCATTCAGCAAGGTGATCATCAACTGCGTTGGTCCCCAAGACTAAATCCGGCAATCAGTACTTGCTGACCATTATGTGCGCATCTACACATTTTCCAGAGGCAGTCCCTTTGAGGAGTATTAAAACACAGAAAATAGTAACGGCCCTAATTAATTTCTTCACATTGTTTGTCCTACCAAAGGAAATCCACTCGGATCAGGGGTCAAACTTCATGTCAGGCCTATTCCAAAAGGTGGTACACCAACTCGGAGCCAAACAAATAACATCCAGCGCATACCATCCGAAGTCCCGGACGAGGTGTTAGTTTCCGAAATGGTTGGAATGAACCAGGTCAGGCAAAGAAATAATTGATGATTTATTACAGATGCGTGGGTATTGAGACAACGTTGTTATCGAAGTTAAAAGGCTGCAGGTGAAGGATGCTTTGGTGTCCAGTTGTTCGCACGGTCTCATCAGCAAAGTCGTTATTGTTGTTCGTGTTGCCCCCCACCACAGGGAGTGGTCTTTGCACTTATATAGTTGGTGCACAGCTGTGGAGTTTTTGTGACATTGTCATTACCTCATAAACAGCCCAACCGGCAGCCCTTGTCATAGTGACATTACATCACAAACAGTACAATACTTGTGTTGTCATAGTAGGTACACATGTCGTGGGGCCTACTAACAGGATGTGCCTCTTACGTCACACTCCGCTTTACAGCAGTGGTCGCACCGATCCGCCTGTCGATCTCCCATTCCATCCTTCCCTCATTCGTGAACAAGACCCCAAGAGAGCTGAACTCCTCGACTTGGGGCAGGACCTCATTCCAGACCCTGAGGGTGCATTCCACCCTTTTCTGGCTGAGAACCATGGCCTCGAACTTAGAGGTGCTGATTTTTAGATTATTATTATTATTATTATTATTATTATTATTATTATCATTATTATTGTACTACTAGCGATCATATTTACCATTATTGTTGTAATTATTTACTTTATCTTTTGCACTCCTTCCTGTAAATGCTGCATCATCATCACCATCATCCTCCTCCCTCTCTTCTTTATTGTATTTTCACTTTCTTCTTTCTCTTAGTAGTAAGAGTATTTACAATCATTGCTGTAATGATTTACTTCTTCTACCTCTCTATTTGCTTACTGTACATGTGACATCATCATCGTCATCATCAATTTCATCTTTTTCTCCTTCCTCTTCTTCTTCTTCTTCTTATTTAAGCTCCTCCTCATTCGTCTGCTTTTTCTTCCTCCCCCTAAGCTCCTTCTCCTCCTCCTCCTCCTCTTTCTCTCAGTCCTTGTATTTTTGAATATTATTCCAACATGGCTCTACTTCCCCCTGTCTTTTAAATGTTTTTAAGTATATTTATTATTACTATTATTACTATTATTATTATTATTATTGTTATTATTATTATTGGTAGTAGTAGTAGGTTGCATCATTGTCCGAAATTGTAACATTGTGTATGTCATATTAACAAACAAAATAATTCAATCACGTCCCAACCACTTATTATCTCAACCCACTAATCCCTCATGCTGCATCTCCAAAACGCACCATCAGCCTGCCCCAGAGTGTACTCCAATAAGGCTGCTGAGTGCTGCGTGTGTGTGTGTGTGTGTGTGTGTGTGTGTGTGTGTGTGGATGATGATGATGCTCATGTTTACACCCAGTGAAGAGACAGCCACTAGCTCCACTCTCCACGCCTCAGGAAGCTGCTCATGTATTTTACGTCTTTTGCAGCCTCACTACGATCTTATTGGTCCAGTCCAGTTGGACCAATGAAGAGCCTCCGTGTGCAGGATGTGTGCAGGTCCCCCAATACACCCCCCCGCCCCCTTCCCCAATAACGGCTCCGAGGAGCTTCTGCACCCAGTGACGCTTCAGTGCAGCCTCCTTTCATTCAACTTTTAATCCTGCGTTGCTTTGCATCACCTACGCGGAGACCTGGAGGACTTCAGTACCGGAGCTGTCCACTGTCCACTCACACTCTCTCCTCCACCCTTGGCGTCACGATCCCTCATCACACACACACACACACACACACACACACACACACACTTGAAGCGGAGCACTGACATGCCGGGCTGCATTGCATGAAAAAGGAAGCGACAAAGTGCACACGGTCCGAACGCAGGTACGTGTCCATTACCTATCCCGTTTCAACCTGTCGAAGCCCATTTTTCAAATTCAATGCACCTGAGTTTCACTTTGTCCCGAGCGCTCGCGCAAAAAAAAAAAAAAAAAAAAAAAAAAATTAAATAAAAGGGGCTATACACGCGTTTTTATTCATCTCGACGGGCGCGCGTGGTGTATTTGGGTCAGCGCTCGCGCGAGGGTGTGGACACGCTTTTATCCATTTATCGGCTGTATTTGACTGCACAATCAGTCAAACAAACAAACAAACCAACAAACAAAAAAGACTGAAAATGTAATACAACCAGCAAGTGTTTACGCATGCATGCATTTCTGAGAGAGGAGAAGGTTGAGATTATATGTGGTACTTGATTTATTTTGGTTTGGATTTGATGCATGTGGCCATGCAAGGGCAAGGTTCATTTTGCCATTAATGTGTGTGTGTGTGTGTGTGTGTGTGTGTGTGTGCTTGTGAGTGCGTGCACACGCCTCTTTTGTATGCATGCGTGTCGTGTGTTAGCAGTAAAATTGGCACTGCGGAGCTGAGTGTATCAGATCAGCCTGCTTTAGAATGTTCCTGCATCATCTCTGACGTCTTTCAAGAATCTCTACGTGCAGTCTGTGGATATACACGCATTTACACTGTCATAGATAAAAAATGGTACAAAAAACCTACTTGTAGCTGGAGTGGGTACTCTTTTAACATGGGAGTGCACATGAGGTACCTTTACCTTAAAACAACAACAACAACAACAACAACAACAACAACAATAATAATAATAATAACAAATAATATCCACCCTCTTCCTGGTGGTAGGGTGCTGGATTACTGATCCCAAGGTCGGGGGTTCAAGCCCCACTATCAGCGGGTTGTCACTGCTG
>JBCNYH010000026.1:38783635-38800428 GCA_039654325.1 Tandanus tandanus
TATATATATATAAACTAGTTACGATACAATACTTGCATCAAACAGGTCTTCTAATGTCTTGCACCAAGCTGCCAGGCGACTGGTAGTAGGATGCATTGTGCACACGCCACTGCTGATTGGGTAATACCTCTGACACGCCCACCAGACAAGAGACAATGTACCTCTAAGCCAATTGCACAATATTTCACACCATTTCAAAGAAACCTGGCTTTTGAAACTGTAGCAAAATGGCACACGCCCTGGTCGTCATATAATTGGTGGGATTGGTGACCTGTACAAAGTGTAACCCCGCCTATCACCTGACATCAGCTGCAATTGGCTCCAGCTTCCCCTGAGACCCTGATGGATAAATGGTATATGATGCAAGTTTATAGCTTTATTGTTTAACACTTTCCAAGTGAAATGAATTGAATTGAATGAAACAGATCAGAGACTTATAAGTCTAAGAGGACAAATTATACCGATTTACATCATACGTTTTAAAATTAGATCATAATTACATTTAATGTTGCGTAACATCCATGAGTCAGTCCGTCACCATCTGTCTCTTTGTTTCTCATTACTTAATTAGCACAATCATTTTCAGTTTATGGTTTATTGGGATCTTGCACATTTCTGGCCTTTCTCTGTGACTTCTTTAGCATCGCTAATCCTTGCCATCCTAAAACATCCAAGAAGAATGTTTTAAAATGGAAGCCTGGTTCACTGCGATGTCTGTTGGCTCTGCAGGACTCGTTAGTGTTGGCTGTAGTCCTGTCCCAGTGCATTTGTCCTGTCTTCAATGTGATGCCTCTTCAATGACCTTGTTTTTGGAGAGGCCAGGCCCACTTTGTATTCATGCCCACTTCGTTGCTGCTTCTCCTGGCCTTTGAGATGTCAGTGATCATTTGGATTCCCCACCATTATATCTAGCTATCCATCCATCCATGCATACATCCACCCACCCTTCCATGCATCCATCCACCCACCCTTCCATCCATAAATCCTCCCATCCATTCATCCATCCATCCATCCATCATCATCTATGCCACTTGTCATTCAGGGTTATGGAGGAAGCTGCTACCAATCCAGGCTGACCTTGGGTGATAGGCAGGGTACACTAAACACCAGTATACTGCAAGGCAAAGGAATATAGCAGTGCTCGTTCATTCATTTTGTAAGCTGCCTAATCCTAATTAGGGTCGCGGGAAGACTGGCACCCATCTCAGCCGACTCTGGGCGAAGGCGGGGTACACACTGAACAGCTCGCCAAGCCATCGCAGGGCCAACACACAACCATTCACACCGACTCTTACACCTAGGGGCAATTAAATCTCGAACCCAGGGCTCTCTTGCTGTGAAGCAGACGTGCTAACCACTGCGCTACCATGCCGCTTGATATAACAGTGTTTATTAGTGGAAAGAGAATAATTGCTGGAACGAATATGAATACTAAATAGTAGTGGGTGATACACAACACAGAAAATGTTAACTTGACCTGCTGTCTTTCCCAACTTCGAGGCACAAGCTGTTCTGTTTTCTGTCTGACCGAATTCTCAGCATGAGGGCTCTTCTTTCCTTTCCTTCAATGTCTGCGGCCATTTATATTCGAGCTCCTGCATGTCCCTGAAAGAGTCCCAGGTTCCCTGTGAGCGGCCTGCCAAATATCTCATCTAAATACAGGAGATGTTTATTATTCGTGGTCGCTGTAAAACTGATTTGCTCAACAATTCCACAGAAAGTACATCAGTTATAAATAACACTATATACTTTATATTGATGTTACTCCCCGTCTGTGCTCTTCCCTTTCATTGTGTTTGTTTGGCCGAGTGGGCTAGACGACTGTTTGTGATTCCGTGGGCACACGGGCAGAAGGTGGCCTTAGTGAACTTGTTAGCGAGATTAGTTCCAGGGTTTTTGGTCCGTGTGCTGCAGGGACTGGAATCAATGGTGAGCCGTTCCCATGGAGAGAATAAAAGCTTTGTAGCCGCCTCATTTACAGATCCTGTCCCTACAGGGGCAAGGGAATGAAAGGCAAAGCTGGTTGGGATTCCAGTCAGTACTGAGCAGCAGGGAACAACAGACCTGTGCAAGATACACTGAAGATAGCGTGGGAAAAAAAAATATTGTCTTTTTTTTTTCTACAGTCAGGCAGAATGCTAATCATGATTACAAACCTGGTCTCTGAAGAAATTCATACAAACTGGAAGAAGAGGAAGCACTGTGGATCACTCACTCACTCACTCATTCACTCACTCATTCACTCACTCACTCACTCACTCACTCACTCACTCATTCACTCACTCATTCACTCACTCACTCACTCGCTCACTCACTCACTCACTCATTCACTCACTCATTCACTCACTCACTCACTCACTCACTCACTCACTCACTCACTCAGTCATTTGTCAAACGGCTTAATCTCACTAGGAGGATGGTGCCTATCTCAGCCAACAAACACGCACAACCATTCTCATTCAAACTCACATCTAGGGGCAAATTGGGACAGCCAATTAGTCTAATGTGCATATTTTTGGACTGTAGGAGGAAACCCGGAGCACCCAGATGAAACCTATGCAAGCACAGGGAGAACATGCAAACTCCACACAAAATGCCTTAGCCTGTGACTCAAACCCAGGATCCTCTTGCTGTGAGGTGGATGTGCTAACCACAACGCCACCATTCCACAGAAAGACTTGAGCTCCAGGCCTCCTTGATACTTACAGGCAAAGTTCATGACTCCTTTAACGGAATTGGCAGACAGAGATAACACGCCTCCTCTAACATATACAACATACTAACATACAGAGGCCATGCCTCCTTCATTGGAGTTCACAAGCCTCATTCTATGGAACAAACACAGGCAGAGAGAAAGAGAGAGAGAGAGAGAGAGAGAGAGAGAGAGAGAGATTCTGCTGAAGGAAAAAAACAATAACAATAAAGTTTCTAAAATAAACAAATCGTATTATTAAATAAAGAAGACATTACTGGCACAGGGGTGGCACGTTTGCACAGTAAGAAGGTCCCGGGTTCGATTTCCAGGCTCGGGTGTGTCTGTTTGGAGTTTGTATGTTCTTCCCGTGTTTGTGTAGGTTTCCTCCAGGTACTCTGGTTTCCTCCCAAAGTCCAAAAACATGCACAGTAGGCTGATTGGCTGTTCCAAATCACCCCTAGGTGTGAGAGTGAGTGTGAATGGTTGTATGTGTGTTGGCCCTGCGATGGCCTGGCAAGCTATCCCCTGCCTTCGCCCAGGGTCGGCTGAGATGGGCGTCAGCCTCCCCATGACCCTAATAAGGATTGAGAGGCTTAGAAAATGAATGAATGAATGAATTACTGGCACAGTGACCCCAAATCGATCCAGAGTGCCAAATTTTAGATACAAGTTGTTCTAAACCATTGTAGCCATGTTATCATTTTGAATGCCAGTGCACCGATTTCCATAATTAAGTTATCATTTATTCATTTTCTGAACTGCTTAATCCTAATCAGGGTTGACTCGGGGCGAGGGCAGAGTACACCCTGGACAGCTCACCAGGCCATCGCAGTAATTAAGTTATAAGGAACTTTTCTGTCCTTCCTTGACCTTTCAGTCTTCGGCCCTTATTTGATAATGCCATCTTTCATGGAAAGGAATCCTAGCCCTGGATTTAATTTGATTCTAAACATGCGAGTGGATGCACTGTTTAATCACTGAGGAAACAACAGCAGTCACTCGTGTCATGCTTCGTTTTAAGGTTGTCATCTCTGTTACCCTCCTACGCAATGCTTTTTTTTAAATCTGGAGGCGTTTGAATTTTTAGAGCGCTCTGGATACTGGATGCTACCAGAGCTGTCTATCTGACACAGGGGCTTGAGGTAGGGGGGCCTTGGTGGGGGGGTTGACGGGGGGTTCTATATCTTTTCTTGTTATAGAAATTTGTAGCTTTGTATGAAAAAATACATATAATAATTTCTTATAAATGTAGTTGATCTGCCAAGACATGTTTAATGTGTGATACATGCTTTCTTAACCTTGTACTGGACATATGGTGCTAGCATAAGTAGTCAAGTTAGTAAAAGTAGCATTTTGCATATTTTCTTCAAACTATCCCAAAAAGTTATGTAAAAATTATTATTATTATTTTTTCAGTTTGGGGTAAGAGGAGGAGGTGTAACACTCTGTCTATATATAAACTTATCTACGTCATGAAATCGTTATTATTAAAATACACAGATGGCCCACCTCCCCCAGCTGCCACCCTTCAGTGGGTGTCTGTAAAACGGTGCTGTTTCATATATACGCTGTTTGAGAATCATTGAGCAGCTTCTGCCTCACACATTCATACCCACCTATCCCCATCCCGATCCCCCCTTCCTCCAAGCCCCTTTCCACCCCCCCCACCTTAGCCTCTTAAGCTAAGGTCTTACATAGCCAGTTAACACGTAATATGGCTGGGAGTACTGTGGTCATTCCATGACCATTCCGACAGATTTTCAGGGAGATCTATTGCAAAAATATGGGTGGCCTGAGAAACATGAGCATCTGCACTGCATATGTCTCAGCCATCACGCCTGCCGGGAGTAACTGTAATGTATACATTGCAGTCGTTATTCCATGTACATAATTATCGACACAGAAACCTCAGTAATAACTGGTAGTCCATGTTTGCCTCAAAGATGGATTGATCTTGATAGAAGGATGAATTGACCCAGCACTTGATCCACAGGTAATTTCAACATTATTTATTCATCTATGACTGGAAATCATGGCCTCCCTAAAAGCAAGGAAGCCCCCCTGACTCTCACCAACGGAATTCCAACGGAAGAACACTTAGAGTATAATAGACCCCAGAAGTCTAAAAATCGTCCACTGTGAAGTCGTTCCGGGTATGTGAGGCCAAGGTTTTACCCTTTAAAAATTTTTTCATGCTTATACAATGGGTGGAGTTAAGATCAGGGATGGGGTCAAAGTCACACTTTAAATGTTCAGTAAATAGCAAACATGTTTATGTTGATACTGTAAATACCAAACAGCTATACTATAAATTATCCATCATGTTCAAGGCACAGCTAAAACAAGAACCACAAAAATTCCATAAAAGGGCAAAATGCAGAGAAAGAGCGCCTCCTAACTAGAGCATGTGGCAAATCTTCCAATAATGCAGCTCGGCCACTGCAGTGCATCAGCTAGCAGCTACAGGGTAGCTTTGTCCAAGTTGTAAAGCTATTATTATTTGTTATAATTTATCGATTTGTTGTGTGATCACCTTCTTTAGTTATTAATAAGAAAAAAACTGGTGCATTAAGCAGAAAGTCAGGAATGAAACGTAGGAAAGGAAAGGAACAGAAAAGTAATATACGAATTTACAACTAAGTAGAATTTTATGTAGAGAACTTTATTTCTTGTGAAAATGCTTCTGTAAAAGATTTTTAAAATAACCTAATTCATATCCAGTTAGATAAATTTGGCCCTGAAAAAGCGTAACCCATCCCTGCATCCTCATATAATTGGGTGATGAGAAAATATTTAAAAGCTTGAAACTCCATCTCCGTTTCCACCGAGGAAGCAGCTTTTTGTTTATAAAAGCACGTCATTCAATCCTCTTGATCAGTTTTGCTGATAGCGCTGATGGATACACTGGCATAAAAGTTTCCAGCAAAAGAGAAAATAATTAGATCTGCCGTTTAAAATTCATAGCTCCAATCCAGTTCACTTCCGTTTGCCAGGAAAGAATATTAAGTAGTGAGGGAAGATGGAAAGTTTAGATAAAAAACAGGATATTTAGGTTGTAATTTTGACTTTCTGATTTTTTACAGTTCTTCATCCACATCGCCACACTTCATTTCATACAGTATTACTCTTGTTATCAATGATTTATAAGAATGATGTCGAGCATAATTGGTTATAATTAGGCTGTGAACATTTGGAGACCTAAAGCCTATTTTGAAAGCTTCTCTTCAAAAATTATTCTCACTTTGTTGACAGCATGCATTTCCCCACTTTTTAAAAATATTGTTGTCATCATTAATATTTATTTATTTATTTATTTATTTATTTTCTTTTAGTTTTATATGTGTATTTTTCATTTTTAAAATCCTTTTTATTGTTGTCCTTGTTATTATGGATATTTTTTCTTCTGTGGTTTTAGTGTTGTTGGTGTTATTTTGTTTTTAATTTTTTAATTTGTTTTTTTGTTATCATGCTGCCCATGGTTCAGTAAATGAATGAATAAATAATTAATGTTTCTGTTTTGTTGTTGTTTTTGTTGTAATTGTTTTTATTGTCATTTTCTCATATTTGTTGTTTCCTTCTGTGTGATGTCTTTGTTATTGTCATTTTGTAGTCTGTTATAATTTTTTAATATTTATTTTTGTTATCACTGTTGTTATCCATCTATCCATTTGCTAAACCACTAAATCTTACTAGGGTCACGGGAAGGCTGGAGCCTATCTCAGGTGGCTCACCAGTCAGGGCCAACACACACGCGCACACACACACACGCACGCACGCACGCACGCACACACACACACACACACACACACACACACAGCCATTCATACTCACATTCAGACCCAGGGGCAATTTGTAGTCCAACAATGTAGGCCAGCAATGGACGTGTTAACCATGACGACACCGTGCCGCCTACAGTTACTGTAATTTTTTTTGTTTACTATAATTATTATTATTATTATTATTAGAATTATTTATTCAATTATTAATTTTTAAGCTGCTTAATCCCAATTAGGGTCGCGGGGACTCAAGGCGAGGGCGGGGTACACCCTGAACAGCTCGCCAGGCCATCGCAGGGCCAACACTCACATTCACACAACCATTCACATTCACACTCACACCTGTGCATACTGTGCATGTTTTTGGACTGTGGGATGAAACCGGAGTACCCGGAGGAAACCCATGCAAGCACGGGGAGAACATGCAAACTCAACACAGAAACGCCCGAGCTGGGAATCGAACCCAGGCCTTCTTGCTGTATGTTGTTGTTGTTGTTGCTGTTTTTTTTTTACTGTTGTTTTTATCATTGTTGTTACTTTTTTCCCATTAACACTTCTCTTCTTAATGGTATTTCTTTAGTTGTTTTCATTTTTTGTCATTGTAGTTGTCATTGTTGATAAAGTATTTTTCAAATATATTTTCTTGTTATTGTTGTTGTTCATGATGACGACGACGTCTCAATTTTCCTGATTTCCAGAAAAAATCTAATTGCTGCGAGTAAAATCACTGTGATTATATTCTCTATGAAATAAATTTATATTTCTTAGTTCTGACTTAAACAAATGATTTTGCTGCGTTACATTCACACAGCTACTCCAGTTGTCAGTTCCATTCAAAGCATATACATTAATACTGGAATCTCCAGCTCAGAACTCCCTCTGTGTTGTCTGAAAGCCAGACCTCTGATGGTACAGCAGCTGACATTGAGGAAGAAAGCGTCCGTGTGGATGTTTTGAGGTTGAGGATTAGTTGCTGGAGGGAGCTGTCTGTCGAAGACTCACACACAGCTGTGAAGCTTCAGACCGCTTTCCCACCTTTGCTGGAAATTAAAGTTGCTCCACATGGATCCATCCTCAGGGAGTAAACTGATATAGCACTGTTGACCAGCAGGATGCGAGAGGACTGCTGTCTGGGAAAAAAATGAGCTGAAGAACTGGAGCACAGTGACTGAAATACACAGCAGAGAAATAGCAACAAATATTACTTTTAATTATTTATTTTTTTATTAAGGGTGATTGTCAGGTCACAGCTCAGGAGCCCAGATTTGACCCCGAGCTCAGAATATTGTTGTTCTCAGTGTTCATGGGATAGACTCTGGATCCACCGTAACGCTATGCAGAATAAAGTTCTTATCAAAATTAATAAATGAATGGGTTGTAATTGTTGGTACTATCAACTGTAGAAATCATGGACTGTGGGATGTTTCTTAAAATTGAAGCCACCACAGGTCTAGCAAACCTGTTGGCTGGCTTCAGTAAATTTTTTAGCACCGCCCATTCCAATGTGTTTCGGGTGCATCTGAAAACCATTATTTGTCTTTCCCTCGATCCTTGCATGAACTGGACGTCCTGAAACAGAAACAGACCTTGCTTCCCATGATGCTTTAGAGGAAACACCATTCCATTTTCTCATCCAAACTCCATCTAAAGCCTCTAATAATTTATAAAGATAGCGTTCCCTATCTAATATCTGCATGTGGCCCAAAAATTTTTTTTAGGTTACATTAGGTGTGCATGGCTAATTCCTACCCATCATACATCTCTTCCCTATCACGCCACAGCAACCAATCGGGGTAGGGAGGGTCACCATGAGTTCCCAAACCAATCAACTACATTTGTAACACTGCTGCTTAATGGGGGTTGTAACACACTCAGAGGAAAGCAATATCCACCCATCTTCACATATGTATGAACCTGCCCTTAAGTCTCGTTTTTATTGCACAGATTCTGGATCCAGATTTGAGATTTATTGGAGCAAATAAACACTTCAGGACAAGCTGTTATAGGAAATTCACCAATCTTAGGGAGGTGAAAGTAACGCTGCTTCATTACACCACACCGTCAGTGTATTTATTGTCCAATAAGGTCAACTCCAACTCCAGACATTCATGTTTTATTCCTTACTTAAGGGTTAACATGCAGAAGTGTTCATACCAGTCTCTAATTTATTGAAGCATGATATAGGTGAAGAACTCATGAAATTTGTAAAGTATCTGTATGTAGCTTTTAGCTTGCAGCGAATGTCAGTGATAATGTGGCGTTTCTCGGCATTGCAGGATAAAAAGTTTGGGGTTTTCCTGGCATCCATAAATTTAGCAATACATCAGAAAGCGTTATCTGTTGAAAGATGGGCTTATAACATTCAAAATTCTTTAAAGTTGAATAAATTGAATTGTAATTGTGCTCATGAGGGATAAGGTTATAGTTTTCTACAGTCTCAGGTTCAGCTGATGTAAGGAGCCCTACCATGATGTTGCTTTGGTTCTGTAATACTGTATATACAGCACAACATCAAGTTCCTCCTGTAAATTCTTGCAGATTCTAATTTTGTTGGTAAATTTTATGACGTCTGTAGCTGTTTTAATTTGAGTTGGGGGTTTTTTTGTATTTTGTAGCACTGGCACCTTTCATGGAGAATGCAAAACAACTATCTGTTGTTGAAAGTAGAAGACTTTTGGTTATGTTCTTCTTCATGAAGAATATTAATATCAGACCACACTTCAAATTATTGTGATCATTAGTATTAATAGTCAAGTTGATTAAACATCACCCTGCTCTCCTCTTACAGATTATTCAATCTCGAGTGTAATGTATTCACAAATTTTCATGAAATGCTTACTGCAGACAGGGACATCTTGGAGATGAACCAGATTAAATTCTGGATCCAGGCTTTTTTTTTTTTTTTTTAAGATTCTTTCACATTTGTGAGACAGGATGATTTTTTGGAAGTGTGGTATTACAGCTGGCCCAGCAGGGGGTGCCGTGTTCTTTCATGTTTTAGACTAGGTGGTTCTTCGCACTTTCCTAGTGCTCTTGTTAGAAATGTGCCCCTCCAGCACCAAATCAGCTCAATGTCACATGGTCGTATTTTTAGATATAGCAAATTAATGCTTTAGTGGGCCAACTTTCCTGGATTTCAGTTTCTGTGTGAAGTTTGCATGTTCTTCCTGTGCTTGCATGGGTTTCCTCCGAATACTCCGGTCTCCTCCCACAATTCAAAGACATTCACATTAGGCTAATTAGCTGTTCCAATTTGCCCCAGATGTGAATCTGTGTGAATGGTTGTGTGAATGGTTGTGTGTTTGTGTGTGTGTGTGTGTGTGTGTGTGTGTGTGTGTGTGTGTGTGTGTGTGTGTGTGCGTGTGTTGGCCCAGTAATGGTCTGGCGAGCTGTTCAGGATGTACCCCACCTTCACTCAGTGTTATGTGTAATGGTCTGGAGCCCCTATAGGATTAAGTGGTTCTGCAAATGAGTGAGTGAGAGAGGTATTTTCATATACCTGGTCCTTGGAAACTCATTAATTCACGTTCTACCTTCAGCCTGATGATAATAACAAGTGAAGGCTCGCATTACTACTCTTGCTTCTGTTTTACCTGTTTGTTTATTTGCTTGGATACCTATTAGATGTGCCCAACAGCACCGCTACTCTTCCTGGGGTCAATACTTATCACATACATACATACACACTTTTTAATCAATTCTACATTCATCCTACAGAAGCTAATTTCTCAGTCGTCAACACTGTTCAGAAATGATTGATGAGCTGACATTTTTCTTGTTGCCTATTGGAATATGGTAATCTACCTCATGGTCATCATGTGGTTCACATCCACCAATCTGTCAGTCTCCGTAAAACATTACAGTCCAACTCAGTGTTGACTGATGTCCATCAGTTTAGTTTTTAATGAAGCACCTAATGCTTATTTTAAGGGACTGTTTCTGTTGAAACACAACCACATAGCCCTTTATTTCACAGAGCAGGCTAATACAACTATTTCTCTGCTGCCGCAGGCATAACCCAGAACATGGCGTAGAAGAGGTGATGTTTAAATTTTGGTTTGTTTGTCTGTGTTTGTCAGCAGGATGTAAAAAAAAAACAAAAAAAAAGTTAGGTGTGGATTTTCATGAAATTTCTACCAGAGGCGATTCTTTGGTCAAGGAAGACCCCATCTGATTTTGGAGATGATCCAGATCAAATTCTGGTTCCAGAACTTTTTCACAGGATTCCTTAACATTGTGAGATAGGATCATTTCTATGAACGCGTGGTATCACAGCAGGGCCAGCAGAGGGTGCTGTGTAATTTCCTTTCTTTTTGTCCCCGACTTGGTGGGGGTTTGTGCTCTCCGAGTGCTCTTGGTTTTGTTTCTGTTTTTTCTCACCAGATAATAATGAAAGCAAACTGTAGGGGACCTTAAGTGACTTACCCAACCATATTGGTAATGAATAAATAAATGATGAAATACACAATAAGCAATGAAAAAATAAAGGATGCAATACGTTTTATAAAGAATTAAGTTTAATTCATGCAAGGTAGTAAATGTGAACACAATAGAATTCCCCTAGTAATTCTCTCTCTCTCTCTCTCTCTCTCTCTCTCTCTCTCTCTCTCTCTATGTATCAATCGCTGTCTTTTTCTGTTGTAGCCATGGGCGTCCTGATGTCCAAGAAGCAGCAGGTGGAGAAGGTTCAGAAATGCAGCGTGGTGGTCTCAGCATTTCGCGATGGTCTGAAGAACCAGCCGAGTGCCACTCAGGCTCAGAACAACTCCGAGAGCAAAGATGAGACTCCGAAACAGCAAGAATCTGATGAGTGTGGCCGAAAAGAGGAGGACGGAAAACCCGGGCCTTCTAGCGCTCCACCCAAAGAGGAGAACAAAGCCAATCAGGAGGCCTGGGGTCGCTTACGTGATGGGAAAGGAGTAGAGCCTGAGGAGTTACATAAAGTGCATCAGCTCACGCCGCCAGCATTTATAAGGCCGAAGAGACAGCTGAATGACGATCAGCCCATACAGATTGAGCTTGGTCAGAGAGAGCAGGTAAGACTGGAAAAGTGTAAGCATTTTTCATCAACATAACATCTTTATCATTTTACAGGAGCTTTGGTGCAGTTTTTTCAGTAACACCATGGCTTCAGTTTAGGGTTCATAATGAAATATTTTCTGAGGGTGCTTTCACAAGCTCTGCTTGAGCTGATAGTTTGTTTCGTTAATGTTTTTTAAACTAGAGTGCACACCATACCCAAAGGGACCACACCCAAGTCCTCCAGAAAGAGGTCATCATTATGACAATCATGAGCGGAAAAGCTACTCTTTGGACAACAGAGGAAATCTGTTGATTGTTAGAAATTTGGTGGAATGAAACCATAAAGTCTCAACAGGAGAATAATCACAAAAAACATTTTTTTTTCTAGCAAACAACTATATCCAATGAGCTTTATGGTAAAATCCTGCACATGGAAATTTTGGTGCCAACACCATACTAACAAAAAAAAATATATATAAATAAATAAATAATAAAAAAAGAATATACACTGCCTGGCTAAAATAAAGGTGCACACTCTAATGTTTTGTTGGACCACCTTTATCCTTGATTACAGCATGTTATCGCCATGGCACTGTTTAGTCAAACTTAAGCATCATAACATTTATTTCCATCCAGTGTCGGGTTCATTTCTCACCGACGTCTTGAACTGATGAGGGAAAAACTGAACCACTCCATAAAGTCTTCTCCAGCACATCCCGAAAACTTTCAACAGGGTTAAGGTCAGGACTCTGGGGTGCCGATACATATGTGAAAACGATTCCTCGTGCTCCCTGAACCACTCGCTCATTATTCGAGTCCCCATTTTATATCCGTTCCATCAGGGAAGAAAAAGTGCATTGATGTGATAACCTTCATTCAGTACATTCAGATCATCAGCTGACTTCATTTTATTACCGTATTAATGTTGCTGAGCCTCGACCGGACCAACTGGAGCAACCATGTCATGGAGATCACATGCTGTGATCAAAGATAATGATGGCCCAATAAAATATTTTTGTGTCAGACTTTTTTATAATACATATAGTGTGGCTTTCCTTTTTCACCCGTCTCTTGTACGTTGTTGCCTTATGCCTATAAATTGCATAACGTATAAAGGTTCACAACTAGTAACATAATATGAACAGAGGCCAATGGGGAAGAGGTGGAGGATCAGTGTTATACCTCATTGCATTAGACAGATGACAAGCCCGTTTGCACTCATTAGAATAATTAACAAATATCTTTGCAGGCTAACTAATGCCAAGAATCTTTTATACAGAAGACTCTGTTATCAACTTTGGATTTGGACATATTTTGATAATAACACACCCCAGTTTCCACAATATCACAACCCACAAAGGCCCCACTGATATGGAAGGGGTACCATGGCAACAATCACAAATTTCCTCTCGTCCATTTCACACAAAACACTCCTGGCAGACTCATGCCTCTTTTAACCTGTGTAAATGTCATCTAGTCCACAAAGTCCACAGCTGAGGTATCCGACAAGAGCTTGTGATTCATATCACACCTTTACAAATCAGACCTCTCTTTCTCCGCACATTCAACTGTCACTGCTCAAAGGCACAAAACGTCCATCAGACCAATATTCCTCCATCAACCAACAGCACCAGTGTGTGTGTTTGTGTGTGTGTGCGTGTGTGTGTGTGTGTCCTTTCTTATACTCAATTCATTACTGTATACATAGGGAAGATTCACAGTTGCCCCAAGAAGACCTTAAAGGCGTGAAGACATGGTCAAAGAGGAAAAATGTGCAGTTTAGTTTTCAAGTTCGTATTACATCCTTACTACATTAATGCCAGGTCGTCACTGCACGAACATGCTCCCACAAAATCACACGCTGACCATGTCCAACGCTTTCTTACTACATGTCACTACGACCAATGAAATCGCACCACGTGCGTACCGTGTTCTCACTGCGTCTGCACGTTCCTTATAAATACTACACCATCTGCTGAGGTTTTTTATTCGTTCTACAAGTGTTCTCGTGTCCACAGCTACATTCAACAAGTCCGCGCTATGCTTGTACTACGCCAGTGAAGTCCCTATGTCTTTACTACATCAGTCCAGTCGTTACAATGTCCCAATTTGATTCCACCACATTGCACAAGGGTTTTTAACACGTCCATATTTTCACCACATCCTCCATGTCTACGGGGACCATACCATGTCCTTATTGGATCCTACACCGTTCTTACTATGTTGTAGAAGTTCCTATTGCATCCTTCCAATTATTTGTGGACATTGCTTTATAGATTTAACAGTGTGTTAGGGAAAAATGTCTGTGAGGCCTAGTGGAGGAGGTGTGGCCTCTGTGCCTGCCAGTCACTGTTGAAAATGATGTGGTCTCATCAGGGAGCATGAAGAAGGTCTACCCTTTATACCTGTCAGTGCAGTTGAAGTAGGCGTGGCCCAAAGGTTTGTGAGTCACTATGAACAATTTGCCTGCCGGTTATTATGAAACAGGTGTGGCCTATTTAACTCTAATCAGTCATTGTGAAGGAGGTGTGACCTTTGTGTCGGTCAGTCTTTGGAAAGGTGGTGTAGTTTTATTACTTGTCAATAACTTTAAATGAGATGTGGAATCATTTTGTGTCTTTCGGTAATTAAGTGGATGATCACACTAGAGGTGCGATAAAACTATAATTTTTTTTTTTTTGCGAATTTTGAAATTCACATCAAGAAGTTTTGCGACTACACATGCAAGCAAATATTTTGTGGCTTAAAAACGTATATCGCGCGAAAGTTGAGCGACAATTTGCGACTGATTTGCGATTGGTTTGGGGACGTTTGGCAAAAAAAACAAAAAAACAAAAACGCGGATCTCCAGTCATAAATCGGTCGGTATCTGCACGTTATTAGCACAAACAAAATGCAAATAAAGTACAAATGGGGACAAAATACACAGAATATGGCAGATGCCAGCAAGCCTCAAATTATCCGTGTGGAAGTCTCAAAGCCCATACGAATGAAAAACGCATCATTGGAGCAAAACACCAACTTTGCGACCTTCTCGGCCATGTGCGGACTGTTTGAGAAGACTTTGAGACTGCCCCACATCAGTGCCTTGCTTTGCGACATTCGCAGAAATTTCAAACATGTTTGAAATTTCTGCGATGGGTTCCAGAACCACGTCACCAAAATGCGATGGCGCGAATGTCGTGAAACAAATTTGAAGATGAAAATCGACAGCCACGAATCGTAACTCATGTCAGTCACTTTTTTAAAACACCTCTAGTGTGATCACCCCCTTAGTGGCCTGTGCTTCTGTCAGGCATTGAAAAAGAGGTGTGGCCTCTGATAAACTGACTAATTAGTGCAACGACAAAGGTGGTGTAATTAGGTATAGTACAAAGTATTTCTCAAAGTATAAGTACAAAGTAGCCTATCTATCTATCTATCTATCTATCTATCTATCTATCTATCTATCTATCTATCTATCTATCTATCTATCTATCTATTAGATGCATTGGCTGATAACACTGTGGCTGAAATACTGAGGCTTGGGATCAATTCTGGAGGTCAGTGTCTGTATTTGTGTGTGTGCTTATAATTATTCAGTCTTTGTGAATTAGGAATGTTGATTCTGGCTCAGTTTTAAAGGGGAACGTCTCTCAGGAGCCATAAGCAGAGGGAGCCACAGTTTGTGTGACTGCGTTGGAGCATTTGGCACCAGGCCGGTGGTGGGCGGGTTGTCAAGGGGCCCAAATTGGGTAAAAAAGCTGAAGAGAAGAGGCAAATTCTTTTAGCGTCCAGATCCGAGCTGATTAATTCAACTGATTAAGGCTGACAGCAGTGGGGTCACCGGTTCCAGGGTGGCGGATGAGAACTCTCCACACTGTGGCTTTGTTTACCGAGCCGCTGTCTCTCAGTGGAAAACCAGGAGAGGAGAGCGGTGAGAGAGGCACCTCTTACTGAGAGGCGACTGTTTGCTGAGAGGGTTTTATGAAGCCTGTGATAAAGGTGTTGAGCACTCGGTTGGAGAGCTGGGAGCGAATGGATTTGTTATGAAACAGATTGCAAATGATAGCATTACAATCACTGCATGTTTGGTGTAATAACAGCACTGTCAGGATTGGCGTGAAACAACAAGCATGGAAATGAAGTGTTTTGCAAATCTAGATGTGATAATTTGTTAAATTAACAAAAAGTAAGATGTCTAGGTTTAGCAGGTTTACAAATCTATATTGACAAAATGATGGAAAAGTTTTTACCTGACTCCACATTCTTTTTATAACTATCCACAAAAACTACATAGGCAAATGTCAGAAAGCCTAAATACACATTTACTTAATGGTAATCCATCACACAAACACAAAGAAGGACATAATATTACTTCTATTCTCTATAATGCTTTTGGGTCATTCCATGTCAAATCTTTCTGTCACGTAGCTTTCAGAAAATTTCCCAGGTGACCATCTCAGAATTCAATTCAAATTCCAATATGAACACATGCAAAATTTCAAGGTCCTAGTGCAAAATCTTTCCGAGATATGTTCATTTAAAGAACGCAGTCGAGTACCCATTTGTTGGACCGCGACTTGCAATTTACCATTTTGGGCATTTTTGAAAGCTTGTAACTCCCCTAATAACTACTCTATAGGGCTGAAACTTTGCATACTAACAGCACAAGGTTAGTACAAAATTACTCTATTTGTCAGGGTTAGGTTGTTATTGATACTGCAATTTTGGAAAAAGTGCAATTTCGAAAGTATTTTAGAATTTTTGACACAGAAAATATATTCACCACCCACCAAAAGTATTTTTATAGCAAATTTAAGCATATTTCCATGTAAACCAAACAGTTTTTAAGAAAAATAAATGTGATATGGGGTTTTAGTGAGTGTCCAAATACTGAATGGTAGGTGAAAATGTGCTCTACCACATGCAACTTGTATATCAGATCTAGCAACACACAAAATTTCAGCCTTGTTGCTCATTTCCTTCATACTTTTGTGAATTTATGAAATTTTCATAAATTTAGCTTGGGAAATTTTTTTGAAATGTTTTTGTTTTTGCACTTTTCTTCTGAAGAGGAATAAAATATGAATAAAATATGAATTGCAATCTCCTTGGACAGCTCTGTGATCTCTCCTTCAGTCACTGCACGAAGCCTTGGAGTAACCATGGACAATTTCCTGTCCTTCTCTTCTCATATCACTAATCTTTCTCGATCATGTCGATTCCTCCTCTCTAACATCTGAAGGATTCGCCCATTTCTTTCCACTGAGGCCACTCAGATACTTGTTCAGTCCCTTGTTATCTCAAGACTAGACTAC
>JBCNYH010000026.1:38820477-38846376 GCA_039654325.1 Tandanus tandanus
GTACGAATGAGCTCACAGACGCCCATGATTGGCTGGTGATCGCTGTGAGTGACAGGGAAGTGAGCGTATGCCATCCCCCCCTCCCGAGCGTATGCCAGCCCTCCATGACCTCCAGGTCATGGATGGCTATCAACCCGGATTCGAACTTGCGATCTCCGGGTTGATAGTCGTGCACCTTGTCGATGCGCCACTCGGGAGCCCCAGCTAATCTGTATTTTATTGTATTGTTTCTAATTCAACCAGTTAGAACTTCCTCAGAAATCATTTTTTTAAACATTATTTTACTATCAACTTTGTCGTTGCTTTGAAATGGAAAAATAAACAATAATAATCTACCTTTTTTTTCTATAGTATATTAAAAAGAGTATAATACATGATGTCACACAGCGATTATGCTCTGCCCGGAGTTCACCTGACCTGTCTCTGCCATGGTTAAAATACGTAAAAGTAAACTGTAAAAATTTTTATTTAAAAAACAAAAAACAAACAAACAGGTGTGTAAGTCATTAGGCATTCATCATCATCCTCATCATCAGAACTCATCTGTATGGTGTTATTACGTAACCGATCCTATCCTGCCATTAGTGTTAAACAAAAGGTTTGTTTTCCTTTGATAGGCTCAAATGGCCGCTGCAGGTTAAATGGTTGTTTGGCTTTGGTCTCTGCATGACTAAAATTGCCTTTTAATTGGCGCTCATTAAATCAGCTCACGGATAAAGCAGAAAGTCGCTTGTGCTGTGAGTCCTCATGCAAACCACAAATCAGTTTTCTTTACTGTAGTAACATTCACATGGGGGGATTATATCTATTATATTTATTATATATTATGCCCCTTTGAAGGGAAGCGTATGTGCGAGTCAGTATGAGTTTCTTTTAACTGATTTTTTTTTAATTTTGTAATGAGGCAAAAAAGCAACAGAAGAAAAAAAAAAAGGAAGATTTTTTTTAATAATAAAGAAAAAAGCTAAAAATATTTTCCTTGGTGTAACATTATTTCTCTCTCTCTCTCTCTCTCTCTCTCTCTCTGTATTCTATCCTCTTAAATATTCTTTTTCACTGAAGGCAGGGTAGATATCTCTGACAGAACAGTAGGGATGCTCACTAAGCCTAAGGTGAATAATTGTTTTAGACTATATACTAAATAGCAGCATAACAACATAAGACAAATTAAAACAGCATTGTACTGGGTTTTTACCCAATAAAAAGCAGGGCAGCATTATCCCGAGTTTTGGAGCGATAGGGTTATGGTTAGGGTTAGATAATGTCCATTATTCCATGATAATGAACCAATGCGATTGCACCGTTCCTGTGCAGTATATATATTTTTCGATATTCCTTTTTTGCTGTGAAGTTGTATTTTATTTTTAAATTTGTTGTCACTCGTTCTGTTCCCCGACAGCATCAGCCACGTAGGCCCAATATCGGAGAGCAGTCCTGCCAGCTCAAGCAGTGATAAGAGCAGAGACAAGGCCATGGAAAAGTATGACAACAGGTGTGTGTTTGTTGTAGGCCATGATAAGCACATTTAAACTAATAGTACATTATTCATAGTAAATTGAATAAAGTCTCTCAAAGAGTAAACGTGATCCTTATAGTTCTGTGATGCAACGGCTTCTGTAGAAGGATCACTATAATGCATGGGTACCAAATACCAGGGTCCATATAGTGCATAAGTATGTTTAAATACGTTTAAATAGTCCTACATGTTCTTTGCATGTCTTTACAGGCCGATGACATGGGATGCGTTCTTACGTGAGAGCGCCATCTACATCCTCGCTGCTCGACCCAACAGCAGCGCCATGCACATCCGCCTGCCCCTGTAATCCCGCCAAACCCAGGTCTGGGGGGGTCCCCCCTTATATGTGTGGAAAAAGTCCTGGCACTGAGAGAGGACGTGACACTCTGTACAAGGCTGTACAAGCCACACCCCGACGCACCCCGTCTCAAACAGAACACTATTACTTCTATAACAGCACACTGAAAAGAAAAAAAAACAAAAGATGTATCTCTGGCACATATTGTAAGCTGACCAATCACAGCTCAGTGGTCGGTTGGGTGAGAAGCTGTATGTAAGCTAATAGGAGCACTGCCATCTACTGTGTATAAAATAGCAAAAACGCACCACAGTATCAAAGCATCAGCCTTTAAATATCCAGTGTTAGTCACTTGTGATGAGAATACATGTGGGATAAATGGTGTTTGACCAGTTTTAAAGCCATTGAAAACAAGAAAATGACAAATCAATGTAGTAGGAAACACAAGCACTAACAGGAACGAAAGCTATCTGCATATACTATAATTAATATATATATATATATATAAAATATATAAATGTGAATATTAAAATGTATAATATATAGTAGGTGTATTTATTCCTGAGCCTCACAGTTTTTAAAATGTCCCGGTTTTAGATGCACCGTGTTTGTTTTATGTTTTAATTTTTTTAAACGTGCTAATGATAGCGGTTACATTTGTCACTGTTGGCCCGATCCGCTTAATTACACGACTAATTTACTGGCATGTAATTAAAAATTAAAAATAGCTAATCTTTTAATCACTGGCGTAAACCGCAGGTTCCTGCAGGCTTGAATCTTTTAATTATTTTTTCCTGATGATAAAAAGATGATGAACTGAACCTAAAAACTTTTTCCAACTCTCTCTCTCTCTCTCTCTCTCTCTCTTTTTTAGAAGCAAACCAAGCAGTACAAACAGTATTAAGTGACTTCTACAGTGTTGTTATTTCTGAGGGTCCAGATCAGTATTCTTGTTTTACCGCTGATCAGTTGTTGAGTTGACTGAAGCAGTCGGTTTAAGTAAAAATCCAAATTTTGCAGCAGTTACTGAAAATAAAAGCATGACGTTCACTCCACAACTATCTATGGTGTCTTATTATTGACATTGAGCAACAATCTGACAAGACTATAGATTCAGTAAATCAGATATTTACCAAAAATGCTAATATGGCTAAAAGTTGTCTTTGGCCAAGTTAGAGATTTTTGCCAAAATTGGTTTCTTTCCATTGCAAAACTTTCAAATAGTTTCGCCCTGAACCCAACCGCCAGGAACTTGCTAAGACTCAGAACTTTAGACCAAAAAACCTTACCATGAATTTTATCCAAATAAATAAAGCCCACAATTTTTTAGGCCTTAAAACGAAAGCTAATAATTTACTGTACACAGAAAAGGCCCGGGGGTAGGGTGATGGCTTACTGATCCGAAGGTCAGGGGTTCAAGCCCCACTATCACGAGTTGTCACTGCTGTCCTCCCCAGTGCAGCTAACTGGGTTATCAAAGGCCAGCCATGTCTCTCAATGTCTGTGGTGAGAGGGATGTAAAAGAACCATTGCTTTCATTTGTAAAGAGTAGGCTGCACCGTGTTTCTGCCCTGCGATGGCCTGGCGAGCTGTCCAGGGTGTACTCTGCCCACGCCCGGAGTCGGCTGAGATGGGCACCAGCCTTCCCGCGACCCTAATTAGGATGAAGCGGTTCAGAAAATGAATGAATGAATGAATTAATATTTTGGGAGCTTTCCAACAGCTCTGATTTTTTGCAGTCAGACCTCGAAATCAAGCAACTGACTACATGATGATGAGGGAAACCTAAAAAGATGAATTTTAAAACTTTTACTCACTGATACGTTTCACCACCTGCTTCAGGACTAAGATTATGAAAATATCATGGTACAATTTAACAAACACAACCAATCAAAGCTAATTCTAGATACTATTCAATACAAAAAAAAAATAAATGAATAAATAAATAAATAAAAAAACATGACAGTTGAAGGTTTTATCTAGTAAATTAAATCAATATACAAACACTTACGCTGAACTAATCAGATTTTTTTTTTTACATGAATATTACACGAAATACTGGAACAATAATTTCACCGATTACATAAAACCACAAACTTTAGATGCTGGTAAAAATAGTAAAAAGATTAAGCCAAGGAACTTTAGCCTATAAAGTTTAGGCTATGATATTTACCCTTATAAAGTAAGCCAGAGAACTTTAGCTTTTAAGTGAAAATGATGAACGTTAGCTTGTAAAGCTAAACTCAGGAGCGTAAACTTAAGCATATTCAGCCAAGAAAGAAAAACCTGGAATGTTAGATTCAATTATTAAAATAAAGAGCTTTGGCTTATGAATGTGAGGTCAAGAACTTGATTTTTTTTATCCCAGTGGTCAGGTTGACGCAGACCGCACTACCAAACACTTCTGTACTACGTCTCCCATGATGCACCTGCAGAAGTCACAGTATTCATGATCACGCACACCTGTTCCACATTACACAGTCACACTATTTCAGGATGTTTCCTTTCACTCAGTTACTGTGGGGAATTGTTTAGCTTTATCAAGCCTTCAAGTTCTTTCGGTTCATTCAAGCCGTTCTAGATTTTGTTCCCAAATTTAGTTTCCTGGTTTTCTTGATTGAAGTTGTTTGCTGATTGCCTGACTATGTGTCTGTTTTTTTGACAACATTTTTGGACTTGTTTGCTTGTTAGATTGTAAATAAAGTTTAATCTGCATTTTGTATCTGTCTCCAGCATCTCCCAGACACTAAGACATGAAAAGTGAAAATCAATACATATAAAACATCTAAAAATTATTACTTTCACCTAGAAAATTAAGCCCAAGAAAGGCACTTTATACTGCTGTTGTAGCTAACATCACATTAGGAAAATTTTAAAGTTTTACTCTTTATATATTATAATTAAAAAAATAATAATAATTAATGAAATATATATATAAATAATTAAATTGATGACATCACCCATAACGATCTTATGACTTCTCAGGATATATTTTTACTACTGACCACACCCGTGCATGGATTTTCACCAATCTTGGTGGGTCCCCCTTCCTACCAGATTCCCAGAGATTATTTGATTTTGGAATGTCAAGGTCAAAGGTGAAGGTGAGAACAAGTTCACGGATTTTGGAGATCGATCACTTATAACTTAGACACGAGTGCTGATAGACTTGCTGTTACTATGGAACACTAATATGAAACCAAATACGGACTTATAGTAATACAAGACAATTACTTTTAACCTTGAGTGACTCTCAAAGGTCAAACCCAAGCCATCTCATTCATTCATTCATTCATTTTCTAAGCCGGTTAATCCTAATTAGGGTCGCGGAGGCTGGGGCCCATTTCAGCCGACTCTGGGCGAGGGCGGAGTACACCCCGGGCAGCTCACCAGGCCATTGCAGCAAGAGCCATCTCATAAATCCTAAATAAAGAACTTTTTAAATTGGTCACATCCACGTACGATAGAACATGTTGTTAGATGAGTATTTGGGTAATTACAACCAGTACCGTATAGGGTCTATTTGTTACATTATCCATGCCGCATGGCAAAGGTACCTTGCGTTCTATGAGTGCCACTTTTCATTATCCTGGTGTGGCGTGAACCTCAGTAACAAGCATCCATCATGAAATCTGGTGCAATCATTAATCATGCATTAAGAAGTACTTATCATAATGTGTTAGCGTTACATTTCTATTATACTCCATAACACATGCATGCTCTTTATCAGATAATAACAATACTAAAAAAACTTACTAGCATTCTTATTTAAAAATTAATAAATATAAATAGGCTTCTGTAGGATCAAAGGCCTCCATCACACACACACACACACACACACACACACACACACACACACACACACACACACACACACAAGGACACACACACACACAATGTGTGAAAAGCAATGCAGCCGCTGCGAGGGCAGCCATCTCACAATCCCCAAAGACACGTCCTGGATCTGACACTCTCCGCTAAATACCAGATCGCTAGATAGAATCCCAGATTGATTAATTCAGCATGAAATATTATGGAATTGTGTACGATAGCCTGCGGCCAGATTACACACAGGACTGTTGCCAAAACCACAATACCAAATACGGCATTGTCCTAGGAATAGGAATTGGCAACAGATCTCTAATACCTGATAAGCGTCGGCATAATGATTTATTTTCTTGCCATTGTATGGGTACAACAAGATTAACGCAAGCCTGTAGGAGCCAAGTGAATATTGAAAGGAAATAAATAATACAATACAATAAACAACAGTAGGAAATTAATTTATTAAGACAAATATGTAACAGATTAAATAAAGAACGATGTACAAATAGTTAAACAAAGTAAATAAAGACTATTGACATAAAAAATGGGCGGGGCGGGGTATTGCGCATTATGAAGTATTGCACAGTTCAGTAAAAGTAAAATAAAGAATAATAAATACTTATTCCATTAGACTGGAGATAATAAGTAAATGCATAAACATGTAACTGTAGTAATACATTCGCATGCGTATTTGTTTGTTTAAATTGCGAAAAGTGTGTTTCCATTTCGATTTTCTGCAATATTGCTTCATCAGATCATCATCCAAAAAAAAAAAAAAGAAGAAGAAGAAGAAGAAAAGATGTTGAAAAATAATTTGTTTCTTATTTTAAACTGTAAGAGTGTGGGAGTGAGACTTATGGCAGCACAGTGGTTATCACGTCTGCCTCACAGCACGGAGGTCCTGGGTTCGAGTTCCGGGGTTAGGGTGTTTCTGTGTGGAGTTTGCATGCCGTCCCTGTGCTTGTGTAGGTTTTCTCCAGGTACTCTGGTTTCCTCCTACAGTCCGAAGACATGCACATTAGGTTAATTGACTATTTTCAAATTGCTCCTAGGTGTGGCGATCTGAGTGGTTGTGTGTTGGCCCTGCAAAGGTGTGGTGATCTGTTGTACCTCGCCTTTCCAGAGTGTCGGCTGAGATATGCTAGGGCCGCCCTGAAGCGCCGCTTCATTTAACGCTTTCTGACGAGTGAAGCTGGTTTTATTTTTCTAAATGTAAACAAAACGCTATTGTAACTCGTGCTAATTCGCGGGTTGGCGAGTATGCTCATTATTCCTGCGGGAAGTTCGAGGTTGTTTGCTGTGTTAATGTCACAGGGGGACATTTTTAATGTTAGCGCAGATACAAAGAAGGTTACCAGGTGTTAACATATCTTGCTTGATACATTAATGATAAAGTTAGTGTCGGAGAAATAAACCGGGGGTTTCAACAGGCGTGGCTGTGTGAGGGTTTTGCTCCATCCTCAGTCAGCGCAGGTCTGTTCCACACTGGCAGCATTCAGAAGCAATGTGCTCCGGAAGCAGAGGGTCTCATCCGTCTGATTTTGTCATGTTTATGATGCTCCGCTTCTTTCCCGGCTGCAGAGACTGAGTGCAGCAAGCAGCAAAAATAGACCTGGAGCGTATTTTTAGTGGAACACTGTAGACAGCTACTTCTGGGATGCTTCTGAAACATACTGCAGAATGTCTGGTGGAAACGCAAGCACTGTCTGTAGTGGAAAGGGTCCGCTGCGGCGACTGAAATGCAACCAGAATGCAATGCAGATATATGGCTCGCTTGGACTGAGACTCGACTTGGCTTGTCTGGGTAGCGGATCTACGAGATGGCGCGTGAGATGGTAGAGGTAGTTTATGTTGAGGAGGAGAGACAGTTGCGCCTTGCTCAAGGGCCCAACAGTGGCAGCTTGGTGGTACTGGGGCTTGAACCCCTGACCTTCAAAGCCACCACTGCCTGAACTTTAACCAGATTCAAATAAGAGCAGGATGTTAATATAAGAAGGAAATGAATATAAATCCTTTGGTCGGATCGCAAAGATATGAAGCTGTTCGGGATGGATTTCTCATGTAAAATCTTATTTATGAATCAAAATCTTATTTATTAATTAAAATCTTATTTGAGATTCATAATTTAAACTTTATATTTTAAGCAGCGGCGTCCTAGCGGCCCACTCACAAGGCAACATCAGAAACGTATCACTTTTTAATGTGGACACAGCTTTAGTAGCGTCGCTCACCTACAGAGGCATGCTGGGTATCACAGAGAGACGCCTTACACCCAAAAGGTCATGACATCTGGGGTTTCTGATCCGAGCTCAGTCCACCAATTAGTCTCAAAGAGAGGAACAGGATCAGTGGCTGCGGCTGTGGGTTCTGGAAGCACTAACAGCCCTGAAAAGGGCATGCGTCTCGTTCCTTTTTAAAAGGCTTCCTTCCTTCTTAAAGCTGTTACTGATGTTTATTTTAAGCAGAAAAGAAAGAGAGAGAGAGAGAGAGAGAGAGAGAGAGAAAGAAGGAAAAGAATGAGAGACGGGTGTTGTTCTTCGCGAGACGTGGAATTTGAACGGAGTCACCCACACAAAGACAAAAAAAAAAAAAAAAAAAGACATCAACAACAGCGACAAACATTCGCACACACGCACACACATACACACAAACAGCTGGTGGAGTCTGCTCCTGTAACTCCAGGGAGATCCCGACTTGTTATTTCTGTCTCCAGCTTTTTATAGGACGTTGTAATGAAAAATTTACACCCCAACTTTTACAGCTTGAACGCTTTTACAGACTGAACTCGGATTCCTCTACGCATCGATAACTGTATAAGATCGGGCAAAAAGGAGTAGTACCATAAATTTAGAGCTTTATGGGTCACTGGTGTGCAACACACACACACACACACACACACACACACACACACACACACACACTTTCCTTGAACCCTTCCATATTTCTCCTTCCTCTTGTGCCACTTAAAAAAAAAAAAACAAGACACAAACACTCTCTGCCATCTGTATTTAAATCGTGACAGTTTAGTAAAGTGTTGAATTTAATATGGGGCGGTACAGGGGTGTATGTAGTGTTTAGCATGTCCGCCTCACAGCAAGAAGGGTGGAGTTTGCATGCTCTCCTCGTGCTTGTATGGGTTTCCTCCGGGTACTCTGGTTTCCTCCCACAGTCCAAAGACATGCACATTAGGCCAACTGGCTGTTCCATATTGTCCCTAGGTGTAAGTGTAAGAGTGGATGGTTGTGTGTGTCTGTGTCGCCCTGCGATGGACTGGCAAACTGTTCAGGGTGTAGCCCGCCTTGGTCCAGTGTCGACCGACATGCATTTGCCGCGCGACACTAATAGCACGGATTAATCGGCTTGGCAAATGAATGAATGAATGATTTAATATGATAACCAGCCACATCACAGTTTAATGAAAGGGCTTAAAGGTACAGTGTGTAAGGTTTAGCGGTATCCAGCGGCATCTAGTGGCCAGGTTCCAGATTGCAGCCAACTGAAATTTCATTACCAACCCCTCCCAAATCCTCCAAAGCCTGTATAGTTCTGGGCTACTGCGGAAACATGATGGTGCAAGATGGTGGACTTTTAAAAAAATTATAGATTGTGTTAAAGTGTGAGTGCGAATGGTTGTATGTGTTTCTGCCCTGCGATGTCCTGGCGAGCTGTTCGTTGGCCACGTTCGCCCAGAGTCGGGTGAGATGGGCGCCAGCCTCCCCGCAACCCTAATTAGGATTAAGCGGCTAACAAAATGAATGAAATAAATGAATGAAAACTATGTAAAACTAATGTATTGATGATATACTTACTTTCTGCTCATGGATCCTCCAAAAGGTAACACACTGTACCTTTAAATCAGTTTTTACACAGGCAGCAGAGATAACTTGCTCCCTGAGTTCAGTTTCCTACGTGTCTACATGGTCACTGTCAAATTTTTGGCAGGCTGGAAACTGGTGGGACAACCGGCGAGCATGCATGCGTGAATCAGTGATCAATAACAAAATGCTGGTCGAATATTGCCCTTCGATGGCCTGGCGAGCTGTCCAGGGTGTTCTCTGCCCTCGCCCAGAGTCGGCTGAGATGGGCGCCAGCCTCCCCGCGACCCTAATTAGGATTAAGCGCTTCAGAAAATGAATGAATGGTCGAATATTTTAATGATTGCAAGGCTCTAGTAAGGAAAATACCAGGACAAAGAATCGTAAAATAAAAGTGCGAATGCAGGGCATCGTGTCAGAATGTTTCAGGAATGCCAACGAAGGGACGAAGCCGCTACTTTCTTTGTGTTTGATTGAAAACAAAACAAAACAAAACAAAACAAAAAAAAAAACACTGGAGAAGAACCTCCCGTCTACAGCACAAGCACGCGAAATGACCTAATAGACGCTGGACACTACTGCACACCTGTTGTGTTCAGACGGCAGGTCGCACGCAGAGCAAAATGTTCTAGAACAGCCTAGTTTTTACACAGGCAGTTGCACTGGGGCAACTCGTTCCAGGCGTAAGTTTTTCTGGAGCATGCGGCTGTGTAATCGCTGCTTTAAGATCGCTAGCTGGATAAGTTAGGCGTTACGGGTGATCACGGGGACTACACTCTCAAAACCATTCACACCTAGGGGCGATTTGAAGCAGCCAATTAGTCTAATGTGCATGTCTTGGGAGGAAACCGGAGTACCCGGAGTGAACCCACACAAGCACAGCGAATACAATCAAACTCTACACAGAAACGCCCGAGCCTGGGACTCGAACCCAGGACCTTATTCCTCAAGAC
Source organism: Tandanus tandanus (assembly GCA_039654325.1). NCBI lineage: Eukaryota > Metazoa > Chordata > Actinopteri > Siluriformes > Plotosidae > Tandanus > Tandanus tandanus. The sequence continues at coordinate 38,830,885 of JBCNYH010000026.1, forward strand.
TGATTTGAGAAAATCACACACACACACACACACACACACACACACACACACACACACACACACACACACACACACACACACAGAGTTTGGCCTTTGCATTCACTCTACATTAATAACTATATCCTGAGAATGACAGGGCCCCTGGCCCCTGCGACAAAGTCGTTTCAATATGAATCACGGAAACGAAAAGAAATCACATGACTTTGACATCAAATATTACCTAATCCTACATTCTGAGTGGAACTGAGTGAAGAAAAAAGGAGAATAAGAATGTATGGAGGTCCTGATACTTGTGAGCCTTCTGTGAAAACATTTACGAAGCAAATCCTGGACACGGAGTCGGTTTTAGGTGTTCAGGGAATTTGATACATTTAATTTGGTTAGATTCTGTAATTTGTGCCACCCGTCAGCTCGATCATGTGAAGAATGAATCACTTGGGGAACACTGTTACAGGAAAAATAATAACGCGGTGATGTGATGAAGTGGTGCTAACTTTAGCATCGTCCCAAAGTTGCAGAAATAGCAAGTGTGTTTTATTCGAGATGGTCTGGCGAGCTGTTCAGGGTGTACCCTTCGCCTGAAGGCAGCTGGGATCGGCTCCAGACTCTCCGTGACCGTAATAAAAGATAAAGCGGTTCAGAAAAATCCATTTTGTTGTTTGAAAAAAAATTTGGCATACTTTTCATATTTATAATTATTCTAATTGTCATAAAATGTAATATATCTCATGGTATAGGAGCTATTAACATTATACAGCATATAAACACCAGTTACAACCGTTACAATCACTTTTTGTGCAACTTTTAACTTCATTTTTTTTAGCTTTGTCTCCATCTAGCGTCCAAAAATTGTAATAGCAAGCAAATCCTCATGCTCATGCGCAATGCTGATGACAGGGCATTAAATTGGATGAAAATAATTTTTACATCCTCTGATAAGTAAAAGTAAATATACAGTGCTGGTTTTATGAGCTTTAAAATAAAACAAAAAAAGGATTACACGGGATATAAAAATATGTAAATTAATAAATAAATTAAATATAATTAATTATATGAATTATAATATATAAATTATAAATTTGTTTCATCAGCCGGTATGTAGAATATTCCTGTATCATCATCATCATCATCATCATCTTCTTCTTCTTCTTCTTCTTCTTCTTCTTCTCCTCATGACATTTAAATATATGTTATGTACCTGTAATATATATGCACAAAAAAAATTGTGGGTGAAAATTTTTGTTTGTAAAAAGACCCTGTTTAGTTACCATGTATTTATCTTAAAGCAATCCAAGACAAAACAAACAAAATCAAAGAAACAAACTTATTACAAAGACATAAAGATTATACAAACACCTTTTTAAAGATTTGGCAACACAGTGGAGGTAGGTTTTGTCGCAAATCTGGCAACCGTCGCTGGCGCTGCAGGGGGCGGGGCCGTGTTGATGTCTTGCAGCGAAAACCGACGTGGATTTAAAAATAAAATAAAAATTAAATTAAATGAGTGAGATGAAGATTAACTCCTGTTAAAACGTGATTATAATTTTACGGTAAGAATGAAAGAATTTTTTTTTATTTTAATGAATTTATTTCACTCAGAAATGGTTGCTGTGCAAACTGAATGCGATGCTAGCACGGTATGCTAACAGTTAGCATTAAAGCTTTAACAACATTGGTATTTGTTTATAAAGCTGATTGCTAATCTATTAGCTTATAATACAGTATAAACATTATTGAGAATTAAACCAATTTTTATTTTTTATTACTATAAACTATGCAGTTTTATATTTCTATATGAGGAGACTCTGGTCGTATTCCAAAATATCCTGTATGTCCTATATAGTGTACACTACAATGGCCAGTGCACCCTAACTGCTTTATTAGGGTAGGAAGTATCTGTGTGCCCTTTGTAGTGCACTTTATATGTACAAAGCCGTGCCACGCCCACTCTACGGTACTTTAGTGCATTAGGGGATTCATGTGGGATTTGGGACTCACCCCTGCTGTTGCTTGCTGGGTGGAATGTTGTCTTGGTAATGTGTTTGTTCTTGAAGGTCCTTGTCCTGTATTTCCCTGAGCAGTAGGTGATCACACTGAGGCTGTGCATAGACCAAAATATTTGTATATATATTCTCTAGTGCATGATTGGCTATTTAATTTTGTGACGTCATAAGGTCATGTCATTTTATTATAAAATCCAAATGAGTATTTTGCAGCTTTTTTTGCAACGTATGTTAGTTACATGTTTATATTATATCATATATTATATTATATTATATAGCCGAACCATCTCCATGCAAAGGAGGGGTACACCCAGAACGGCCCACCAGACCATTGCAGGGCCAACATACACACACCTAGGGGCAACTGGGAACATCCAGTTAGTCTAATGTGCATGGATCTGGACTGTGGGAGGACGGCTTGCTGTGAGGCGGATGTGCTAACCACTACGCCACCGTGCCGCCTTTTGCCCAGAGTTGATTTTTTTAATCATTTTTAATAAATAAATAAGTAAGTAAATGTTTATCTGTAGTACGTAAACACTCACCATGTGTTTATTTAAATCTATTATTGTTATGGTTTTACAGGCTAGATATGTATATAAAAAACATCTATGTTTATTTTATAATGTTAAACAGTTTTTGTTAATCTGTCTGTATAAAATATAGTACAATTTACAAAATCTATAAAACGTCCTCACAGGAGCTTGAGCCTTTTCTGGTATTCTGCTGTAATAATAATATATTAATATATAACATCATAATAATAGGTGAGCTAATTTAGGACTCATCACTTTCTGACCAATCAGAATTGAGAATTTAATGGCACATTAATATGCGTACTTCATTAAAGTAAATAAATTCTCCATTAACTTCAGGGTGGCACGGTGACGTAGTGGTTAGCACGTCCGCCTCAGAGCAAGAAAGTCCAGGGTTCGATTTCTGGGCTCGGGCGTTTCTGTGTGGAGTTTGCATGTGTGCGCGTTAGTAGGATCGAGCGGTTCGGCGAGTGAGTGAGTAAAACACGACACTTATATCCAACAGTAGTTATAAACAACAAACTACACCTGTAGTATTTTATTGCCGTGAACGACTCTATAAAAACCATGTGATTCAAAATCATTGACGAAAGAATCATGTTTAATAAAGGAATCAGTTCGGATCCATATGATTCACTGAGTCAGCAGTGATTCATATTTTGGAAACCAGTTCCAGAGCAGTTCCATAACAGTTATGGAGGTTTGCAAACATGTTTCCGCCCACAGTGATGATTTATCTTCACTCTAATCGACATCTTTTCTGCTTTGTTTGATCTTTTCTCCCACAGCGCCACTGAGGTCTCTTCCGCCGACTACACATCTCCAGTTGTAAAGGAACCATGGGAAATACGAGCAGCGAGAGGGCGGGAGTGGGGCAGGGCGAGAAAGCCAACCGCAGGGATAGCCGCGGGGCTAAAGAGGGGGACCGGCCCAAAATCCTCATGGACAGCCCCGAGGACGCGGATATTTTCCAGGGGGAGGATATCAAGGTACGCAGTGTGTGTTTTTCGGATTCTCAAAAGACAAAAATATACAGCAACGTGTTTACTTCTCGCACAAAACGGGATTCTTTATTAGTCCGTTCATTAGTAGTTTTTTTTCTGGATTTCTGAAGGGGCGGTGATGTAGTGTTTACCATGGAGTTTGCATGCTCACCCACTGCTTGTGTGGGTTTCATCCGGGTACTCAGGTTTCCTCCTATATTTCAAAAATGTGCACATCAGGCTAATTGGCTGTTCCAGATTGCTCCTTGGTGTGAGTGTGAATGGTTGTGTGTGTGGTGCCCTGCGATGGTCTGGCGAGCTGTTCAGGGTGTACCCTGCCTTCGCCCAGTGTTGGCTGTGAGGGACACCAGTACCCTAGTAGGATTAAGTGGTTCGGCAAATGAACGAGTGAGTTGATTTCTGAAATAAGTGGATAGCACATTCGCCTAACAGCAAGAAGGTCCTGGGTTCAAGTCATGGGTCTCCTCCCAGTACTCTGGTTTCCTCCCACAGTCCAAAAACATGCACATCAGGCCAATTGGCTGTTTCAAATTGCCCCTAGGTGCGAATGTGAATGGTTGCATATGTGTTGACCCTGCGATGGATTGGCAAGCTCAGTGTTCAGGGTGGGGCTTGATGTGTTGTGATGTTTTTGTCCTGCTGTTCCCCTCAGGCCCCTTTAGAGAAGGAGGAGTTTTTAGCCTGGAGGCAGGACCTCGAGTCCAGTGATAAGGAGCTCTTGGCACGACCCACAGTGTTTCGTTGGACCGGAGCCGGAAAAGAGGTCTATCTCTCCGGATCCTTCGACAACTGGGCAAATAAGATCCCTCTGACCAGGAGGTATACAAGGACACTGTATTAAAAAAAGGTTTTAATCTCAACACGCCACGTGTGTATGAATAAAGGACGAATCAAACTAGAGCAGCGTTACCCGAAGTATGTTTACAGTCGCACTCCGTGTGCGGTGTTTGATTTTTAAGTGATGATTATAGAATTAAACTTTTTTTTAAATTTTTTTTTTTTTTTATAAAAGGCTTTTTAGAGTTCATGTTACAGCTGTGTTGAATTCTCGAATCCGAACGCGAAATTAAATGAATGCACTCATTCTTATACAGCACCGTTTCTATAGTAACAGCTCATTCATTGGGACTCACGTTCTCCGAAATTCTGTCCTGGCCAGTTTCCCTACCGCATGAAGAAACAACCAATCAGGAATCACAAAGGGCACACTCGGAGGAAAGCGCTACCTGCCCTTGTGTATGCAGAAGCTCGCAAATGCTCATGATTGGCTAGCATCGCTTGTAAGCGACAGGTAGGACAGAGTATGGGGTATGGCGTCCTTGCATCCCTGAGTGCTCAGCCAATCAGCTCTCGGATGGCTGTGTGCATCGCCCCAGGGCTCGATCTTGCGGATTCCGAATGATAAGGAAATTCTGTTTTTATTAATTTCTTTTCAAAAAGATTTTTGAATAATGTATGTAAGAGGTGTTTCTATAAAATCAACGAAAAGATGGAATGAGTCTCCAGCGTCAGCTCTTTGGAACAGTCAGAGGTGAAGCTGTGACTTCTTCAGGACGAAGGAGGTTATAGGTTTCATAGATATTCTATAATGTTACACGCTACTATGAACAGATCAAAGTGTGGAGTTTGCATGTTCTCCCTGTGAATGCTCGGGTTTCCTCCGGGTACCCCGGGTTTCCTCCCACAGTCCAAAGACATGCACGTTATGCGAATTAGCTGTTCCAAATTGCCCCTAGGTGTGAGGTGTGAAGAGTTGTGCGATGGATTGGCTGGCTGATCAGGGTGCACCCCGTCTTCGCCCAGACTCGGCCGAGATGGGCTCTAGCCTCCCACAACCCTAGAAGGATTAATCGGTGTAGCGGTTGGATGGATGGATGGGCATTGTCACTAAGAAAACTGTTAATGTTGTACTTTAAATTGTCGTATAAATACGAATAACTCATTAGAAGTCGATGTTAAAGGACAATATTGAGGATTTATTCTTATAGCAGCACTTTCTCCTGCGTGTCCTTTATTCGTTACTTATATATTAATCTTACTCTTCTTCTTCTTCATCCAGTCAGAACAATTTTGTCGCGATCTTGGACTTACCCGAAGGTGAGCATCAGTATAAGTTCTACGTAGACGGACAGTGGACCCACGACCCATCCGAGGTGACCGACACACACATCTTTACTCTTAATAAAGTCACGGCGATAATGAGCCAATCTGTAGCAAAATGCTTCCTCCTCGTACTCACATGCTAACTCTATTTTTTATTCTTATTATTATTATAATTTAAATCAGCCTGTAGTGACCAATCAGCTGGGTACGATCAACAACATCATCCACGTGAAGAAGACTGATTTTGAAGTGTTCGACGCTCTCATGGTGGACTCACAGAAATGCTCCGACATGTCAGGTACGTTTATGTTCTTATCATTTTTATCAGTGGAATAAGATACAAGTCATGAAATGTCACACACGGTGCATTTCTGGACTGTAAGTGTAGTGTAGCAGCAGGTTTCAAGTCAAAAGGCTTATTTTTTTTCCCACGTTACACTCTATTGTTTGGTGTTTTGTGACTACATTTCAGGCGTGTGATGTTTGTTTTGCTGTCTTGAGCGCAAGCTTTCTGCCAGTGTCATGACAAGCGTATGCTGATTAAACACGCTGTGTTTTCCCCGCCCTCACCGCAGCGCCAACCTGCCGTGGCCAAAAGTATTGTTGAAGTCAAATTGTTTTCAGTGTGCGAACATGTCATTTTAGTGTGGACTCTGAGGTTAAATGGAAAAATAAGGATGCTATTTTAAAGCTAGTGTCCCATCAAGTTTACAGACAGCAGGGGGCAGCCGTAGCCTAATGGTAAGAGAAGCGGTTTTGGGACCGAAAGGTCGCTGGTTCAATTCCCGAACCAGCAGGAAAAATGTGTGGCGGTGGCGGAGTGAGCTGCACCTTCCCTTCCTCCACCTTCATGGCTGAAGTCCCCTCTCCGGGCACCCTGATGTGTGTGCTGCTCCGAGTGTGTGTGTGCTCACTGTTTACGTGTGTGTGTGTGTGTGTGTGTGTGTGCTCACTTTGGGTGGGTTAAATGCAGAGGAAATAATTCCCCTTGTGGGATTAAGCAGCAAAATCAAAAATTACAAAAAAAACAACAACTCTTCAGGACAGGAGTTTACACTTTGCAGAAGGCTTCAGGGATCGTTCCTTTCCCCGTAACAATTTTGGACTTACTTTCTTATTGATTGATCTATTTATTTTAGATCTCTCAAGCTCTCCTCCTGGGCCATACCATCAGGAGGCTTACGTACCCAAACAGGACGAGAAATTCAAGACTCCACCCATCCTCCCTCCGCACCTGCTCCAGGTCATCCTCAACAAGGACACGGGCATCTCGGTACGTACCTCCGCACACCTCTCCTGAATCTCATTCAGACGTTTTCTTTTTTAATGAATTCTGCCACATGTTTCCTCGTATAGCACTCACATCTCAGTATTATTATTATTTATTTAAAATCTGCTTTGTATGCCATAAAACACTCACTCTCACTTATTAGCCAAACCGCTAGATCATATTAGGGTTGCAGGGAAGCTGGAGCCCCTCTCAGCTTACCAGTCCATTGCACACACAACCGTTCACACCCATCCTCACATCTAGGGGCAATCTGGAACAGCCAGTTAGCCGAATGTGCATGTCTTTGGACCGTGGGAGGAAACCAGAGAGTTCGGAGGAAACCCACACAAGCACAGGGAGAACATGCAGACTCCACACAGAAACGCCCCGAGCCCGGGACGTAATTGCTATGAGGTGGACATGCTAACCACTATACTACCGGCGCGGCCTCACTAAAAGCTTAATTGTGTTAGTTTGAATATTACACTATATCGGTAAATTTGATGATGTAAAATGGGTGGCGTTTTAGATAGATGCTTACTCGTGATTGGCCTGCCTGCCTCTGCGTTGTGGTTTTATTTATTTATTATATAACACACCGCACAGACATCAGACAGCGTAGCGGTCCTGTTGAGACATTCTGCCTTGATATTTCACTTGTAAACCTTTTTAAATGATCCTGTTCTCACATGAGCAGGAGTGTGGGAATGCGCACACTTCAGGCAGCAATCTGTTTTGTTCACCAGGTTAATTTTTATTTGCGTTATATAACTAACTAAGCCATACGTTTTTTTTTTTTTTAATTATTAACGATATGAGGCCACAATGAGAAAAGCACTATTACTGTTCAACTTTAGTGCATGTGGTCTGTGTGGGTACAATATGTATTGTATTCATTCATTTATTTAGAAATGCGTTCTGCACTGTGGGTCGTTCTTCTCTTAAACAACTGAAAACAGGGAAAACAAAACCACTCCGCACTTTTTCTTCTCACCAGTGTGACCCTGCGTTACTTCCCGAACCCAATCACGTGATGTTGAACCACCTGTACGCTCTGTCTATTAAGGTAAGGCTCACATTTGAAATGAAACATCCTGGCCCTACAGTGAAATGTGTCTGTCTGATAAAAAATTATTTTGTTGATTAATTGAATTATTTTATTTCATTCTCAGGGAGCTTGTGTCAAGAAGTGACACTTTTTTTTTTTTTTTTTATCTGACCAGCTCTAACCCCCCAATTATTAAAGGATATATAAGATCTATAAACTTTCTTGGGTTCAAAGGGGGTGGGAAAAAATGAACATAACTGAATGTTAATTATTTATTTTTTTTAAATAATAAAAAAATTCTACATTACTGCTGTTTATTACATAATATTAAACATATTATTTAGTTACATTTTTTATTATCAGGCTGTATGTAGCAGCCTGTAGGATGATGACTAATGCAGTTTCGTTGTTTTAACGTTCGCAGGATGGAGTAATGGTTCTTAGCGCCACACATCGCTATAAGAAGAAGTACGTCACCACCCTGCTCTATAAACCCATCTGACACCAGCGGCAACTCTTTCTGCTCATGAGCTCGACCACATTCACCAAGTTTCTATCCACTCCACTACTGAGAAATAGTGTCTAGTGTAGCTTTCTCCTCTACTCCGTTTAAAATGTATTTTTATTTTTTATTTTTTAAATATGTGGCGCTGGTTGCCAGGAGCGAACCAATTTGATGCTGTCTTTCAAGGGAATGCGTTATAAAAGAAAACACCCAGTTTTGTATCAGCCAATAATGTGGACAGATGGCATGAAAGCTATCAGATCAAAGATATATGTATATTTAGGTATTTCTACTAATACAGTATATTATAATAAGGAAGAATTCAACACTTGGGTGTTTGCTGTGTAGCGGAGTTACTGTTACCACCCTGAAGCTGATGATTTTCCAATAACGGTGTTTTATTCTTTTAATACCATAGTGATTTTCAGATGATTACAGATTTGAATTTATTAAACAATGACACATTTTATTCGTTTATACAGTAGTTACTTTCAGTGTTGTGGAACATATTTAAAAACAATAATATTAAAATCACAACGTGTAAACTCTTCAATCCTGAAAAAAAAAATCATGAATACAACTCGGACTGTTACCACTAGCTGACACCGGCTACTCCGTTCCTAAACAGTAAAACGTACAGAAATCTATTCCAGGTCAATATCTAATTTATTTAAAGCGTTCACCGTCCAAGTCCGATCTCATTACTATCCAAACTGCTGTTGAAAAAAAACAAAAAACAAAACACGTCAACAAAATTAATGTTCTGACCAAATCCAGTGTTCAACGGCACTGGGGTATATTGGACTTTGGTATATACTACAAGGGAACTGCGCAATCGGATGGGCTCACTATCTTGGGTTGATAAGCATTATCCCAGGTGGTTAATGCTTCAATTGACGCGGCAGACAAATTTATTCTTAAATTAGGGAAACTGAACAATATGACTTCACAACATATTTAATTTTTCCGGGAGGGCGTTATTTATTTATTTAATTTTTAATTTTGAGTTTAAAAAGTTGCTATCAGAAAGCACGCGTGAGCATTGTGAAGGAGCAGGTGGAGTGATCATTCTCATGCTTACACAAAAAATAAACTATGAAAGTCTCATTTTAGTTAGATTTTCTTATGTTTCCCTATAGTACATACCGAAACAAGGAATTTCAAAAGATGCCGTTAGCGAGACTTTATGCGGAGCTCACCTGCCACTCATACTTAGAAAATGTTAAACTATAGAAATTTCATTTTAGTTTGTTTTTCTTATGGTCCTGTTTAGTGTTTACTAAAACAATTGTTCGCCTCAGGTTCAGTGGGTGTACCTGAATTGAACATTGGCCACAAAATTCCATCTCGGGGGACCGTTCAGGGACCTCGTCCTCATCTTTGGGGAATAATTGTTAAATATCCACCTCGCAAATTTGTGCTTGAATTAAAACCTCAGAAAAAAACTCTCAGCCTGTCTGAAATTTAACATGGTGGCATAGTCATTAGCAAGTCCGCCTCACAGCAAGAAGGTTCTGGGCTTGAATCCGGGGCTCAGTCAGGGTGTTGGTGTGTGGAGTTTCTGAGGATGTTCCCCTGAGCATGTTCTTCTCGTGCTTGCTTGGGTTTCTCCCAGGTACTCTAGTTTCCTCCCACACTCCAAAGACATGCACATGGCTATTCTAAATCGCCCCTAGGTGTGAGTGTGTGTTTGTTGGCGAGTCTGACGAGCTGTTCAGGGTGTACCCCGCCTTCGCCCAGTGTCGGCTGATAGAATGAGTGAGTGTGTAGAAATTCAACAAAATCCCGTCCCAAAATATACGAAGAAAGCTACGCAATATTACCTTCACGTATTGGATCCCCGCCCCCCCACTGTCGTAATGAAGCATGCATGACTGTCATGCTTTAAAATCTAAAAGTAAGCTATCAAAAAATTCAAATTTTTGTTTGATTATCCTTCTCTGTAGTATATAATGTACAAGCTGAGTGAATATGTTTCAAAGTATCGGGGACTGTTCACCAATGTTTACTGATATTCGCCTCGTCTTCAGCGAATTCTTGTTAAATAGATAAAGGAAACGTGAGATATAATTGTTGAGACTGTTTGGAAAATGCGTGCGGGGGGTGGGGGTGGGGGGGGGGGTTGAAACTTGTTATATTTTTAATAAGATATGATCTATTAGAGTATATTACTTAAATCACTGAATGCAGGTGGCGCGTTTAAAAAAAAAAATGGACCAACTATCATTAGGTACATAATTTATAAATGTAATTTAATCATTCATGAAATAAAAGTGATTAGTGGTTGATTATGTGAGGGAGTACATACGCGATACCGTTGTTGTTTCCCTTCCTGATATAAGGCATGGTTTATTTTATATTTTTATATATTTCTTTTAGGGAACCTGACTACGTATCAGCAGTCGAATGTCTCACTGGATTATTTTGTGCAGCGTGATTGTGTCTTCTGTCTGAAATTGTATTTATTCTCCTAAAGAAAGAGAATCGAAAGCACATGTCAATAAACCTTTTTTAACACCCTGAGATTTTTCTGTTTATTCTGTGAGTGATGTGACATGACCAGAGTCACCATGGATTAAATATGGATTCCTAATGAACTAGCCAGAGGTCAATGAGGCCAGACTCAACAGAGAACCTTTCTTCTTCTGGGTGACACCACATAGTGGGAATATGAATCATTACCGTACAACCCCTAGCAAAAATATTTGGTGCACCACACTTACAGGATGTTGACCCATTTTCCCCCTTTGATTGTTTTCTTCGTAGCAAATCAACAAATCGAAAATATGCCACAAAATTATCTGTTTTATGACTAAACTGTCTGCCTTTGTGAAACATACCTTCAACAAATAAAATTATATAAAATTAAACCTTTTCAGGATAAATTGATAAAAAAACAAACAACAAATGCAGTCGGGGGGTTTACAGACCGTAATGAGCTTTTTTTTAAAAATTAAAACATCCACCAAACGAGAGAATCATTAATTTAACAATGGAAAGGATTATAAAACTCATTCAAGAATGAAATCCAACATGGTGTGTGGCAAAACATGTTCATCGTTCCCAGTCAGCGTATTACATTTGGTTCAACTTTAAACAAAATGTCGGCACTGTGGCGCAGTGGTTAGCACGTCCGCCTCACATCAGAAAAGCCTGGTTTGATGGTTTCTGTGTGGGGTTTGCATGTTCCCGCGTGATTGCGTGGGTTTCCTCCCACAGTCCAAAAACATGCACAGCAGGCTGATCTAAATCGCCCCTAGGTGTTAGAGTGAGTGTGAATGGTTGTGTGTGTGTGTTGGCCCTGGTGAGATGTCCAGGGTGTACCCCGCCCTCGCCCCAGAGTCGGCTGAGATGGGCGCCAGCCTCCCCGCGACCCTAATTAGGATTGAGCGGCTTAGAAAGTAAATGAGTGAATGGATATAAAAAAATGCGAAGGTCATAAATGGAAAAACATACAAGTCGATTGAGGAAGGGATAAGGTAGGGTTCATCAGCGTGTGAGAATTTACAGCCATGCTTCCACATGTTCATCGAAATTAATATACTTTGCCAATACTGTTATCTAACTGGATGAAGCTTTCAAGGCTGTGTTGTGACTACATAAGACGAAGAGGGATGATTTTGAGTGAAAGTCTCAACAGGACACCATGAAGACCCTTCACACTGTTCTCCTGCTTGCATTTGGCATCACTATCGGCAAGTCCATGCTCTGGTTTATTATTTATTTTTGCTTTAAAACTAAGGGTAGATTAATACTAGAATAGTAATGATAAAAAAGATTTAATACTAATAAACCTTAAACAACATAATTACATTATTTAATTCTTGGCTACAAAGGCAGAAAACTCTAGAGCAACCTTTTTTTTTTTTTTTTTTTAAATTAAAGATGGCATCGATATTTGCTTTGAGATTCTCAAAATATTCTATTTAATTTGGGTTTACATGAAGTTTAACTTTGTTTACATGCCTGTGATTCAGCCCAGGCTCTTGACTACAGGGCGCTATGGCAGTTCAGGGGTATGATCATTTGTGTCAAGCCCGATAGCTGGCCAGCACTAGACTACGCGGACTACGGCTGCTACTGTGGTTTGGGCGGCCAAGGAAGCCCTCTGGATGACCTGGACAGGTTAAAAAGCACTTTTCTTTCTTTGTAGATGCGACGATTAAATAATTGAATGTTTGTTTGTACTTCATTTAATATTTTGATTTGCTTTCGGTTGCTGTGTCTGACAAGAACTAGTTAAGTTGCGAAGCTGGACGCTTTCTTTCTAAAAATGTTTCTGTGTCCATCACTGATTCAGGTTTAGTGGTTTTATACACACTGTTTCTGATTCGGTCCTCTTTCTTAAGTGAGGAATTCATTTACTGGTGTTACTGTTACCACTCCAGAGTAACACCGGGCAAAGTTGACGTACACCCTAAACAGCATACCATACCATTGCAGGGCCAGCACACACACACACACACACACACACACACACACACACACACACACACACCCCTAGGGGCAATTTGAAACAGCCAGTTAGCTTTGGCATCGTATCCACTATCTGCCCCTCTAGTATGCATGTGCTCACAGATGCCCATGACCGGCCAGTTATTGCTCTGGGTGACAGGAAGTGCTCGTATGCCGTCCGTCCTTCCCTGAGAGCTCGGATAATTAGCTTTCATGGCCTCCCTGCCACAGATGCCTGTATGCACCAACGTGGATTCGGACTCGCCATCTCCAGAATGATAGTGGTGCACCTTGCCGCTGCGCCACTCGGGAACTATATACCACATAACCTATTACTATTCTTAAATAAAACCTTTACAAACTCACTCAACTTAACTCCTGCGATGGCCTGGCGAGCTGTCCAGGGTGTACCCCGCTACTCGCTACCTGCAGGGCCACCATGTTGCCTACACAAATAGCATTAGGAATAGCGGATACTGACGAGCTTACCTCTCAACCAGATTACTGATCTTACCGTTCCTTCCAACTCCAGATGCTGTCAGGTTCACGACCAGTGCTACTCTGATGCCATGCAACATAAAGCATGCTGGCCAATCCTGGACAACCCTTACACTGAGATCTACGCCTATGAATGCGACAAAGCTACTAAGAAAATCACCTGCACGAGTGAGCGACGATCTGATCATGTTTCATATATAAACCATATACGGAGTGAACAACGTTAGTGAACGGTGTTATCATTATCTAATGCTTTTCTTCTCCTGTCAGGCAAGAACAACGAGTGTGAAATGTTCATCTGCGAGTGCGACCGGAAAGCTTCCGAGTGCTTTGCTCTGTCCGAGTATCACGAGGAAAACAAGAACGTGTCCAGCGATCGCTGTAAATAGATCACAGACAACTTCTACACCATACCGAGCAATTAAGCTAGTTATTATTTGGACTAGACCTTATAACTAGCCATTTAATTAGCAGAGTGCCATAAATGGGAGTTCAAACTGTCTTAGAAATTGTTTTATGGCTATTTTCACCAGTTTTTCTTGATCCAAGGAAAAAAAATCAATAAACAATTTCTCATAACAAGCAGCTCCTGGAATTACTTATTCAATTCTATCTCTTTCTTTAATTACGGTATAAACATAATCATCTGTGTGGTGATAATGCATAGGAAATACTATTTAACTATTCTATACAATATGTACAAAAGAAAACTATTTAATAAGGTGTAAGGTGTATAGAAAGGTTTTTTTTTTCAGCTTATACTGTACAAAATAGAAAGGGAGGGAGTGTAAGAATGTAGCCTGGACACTGGGGTATAGTGGCATAGCGGTTAGCACTCATGGCTCGCAGTTCAAAGACTATGCTCATGCACATAAGGCAAATTGGCTATTACAGGTAACATAAATACATGAGAGCCCCAAGCCTGCGTAAAAAGGAAGGATTGGGAGGAGTTGGGCGTACCTGGCAACCCACCATGTAGAGTCAGATTTAATTGAATGGATAGAATGAGAGAGAAATTTAGGATTCCTCCCCAATACTTTGAAAGTTTGATTCCAAGTTTCACTTGGTGCTGAACCAACATAATCCTAGGACTTTCAACATGGCAAGAGAAACTAAGTGAACATTCAATAAATTATTCCAAAAATATTTATTCACATCTGGTAGACACCCTTATCCAGAGCAATCATTCTAAAATTAGGTTTATACAACTTAGGGTTAAGGTCTTACTCAAGGGCCCAAAAGTGGAAGCTTGGTAGTACTGGGACTTGAACCCAAAATCTTCTAAGAGAAACCCATACCCTTAACCAGTTGTTGATTGGTATATATAAACAGTTTACCATAGCGTGACACACCGGAGCTGTTCATTACTTGCACTAAGCAACTAGTCATCTTATTCTGTTACTTAAATTTTTTCCTCATAATCATGATCTTTTGTCTGTACACGGAAAATACACAAGGTCTGGCTACAATGCTGCACAAATACATGTCACAGCTGGCTTTTTATTCCCATCCAGCATTCTAAACTCCACTGCTGAGCACGTGACCACGATGTACGTCTCTTATAAAGATGGATGTACATATCTGACACCTGACGCTTACAACCCCTTCACCAGTGATTTGTTGTCTTGTGGTTTGGTTCAATTTTTTTATGTTAATTGCTACAGCCAGCTAGGCTAAGTGCAACATAAACAATCAACATCAACAATACCAACAACAACAACAATAATAATAATAATAATCAAATTCTAATCCCATGTCAGGGCTTTTAATAAATAATAATTTAAACGACAAAAAGAAAATATTTTGTCAAAAATTTCTCCCCAACTTTCAGGGCTGAGGCGTTTTTAAAGAACAGGCTCCACCCATCTGTAATAGGTCTCACCTGTAATAAATAAAGACAAGAAGCAATCAAAACATGCAGCAAAAATACCCTGGGAGATACCACCATTAGGAAGAAGAGTGATATAACATTTCATTATCTTTGGGAGTTCATTTGTGCCCTTGTTCTGAATGACACAGTATCTGTGTGATACACACACACACACATACACACACACACACACACACACA
>JBCNYH010000026.1:38846476-38858109 GCA_039654325.1 Tandanus tandanus
ATATATATTGCATACAAGCCATTTCTTTTAATGCCATTAAGGTTTCTCTGATCTCGATCAACTCTAAGTGAACTCTAAGTAAAGTATGTATGTGCATGAGGACATAAAAAGCTCTCACTAGTGGAACACAAATAACAAGATTAATCATGTTCACATTCAGCCAGTCCTGGTTAGCATGTCCACCTCACAGCAAGAAGGTCCTGGGTTCCAGTCCCGGGCTCGGCGAGGGGGTTCCTATCATGGAGCTTGCATATTCCTTTTGTGCTTGCATGGGTTTCCTCTGGGTACTCTGGTTTCCTTCCACAGTTCAAAGACATGCACATTAGGCTGTTCCAGATTGCTCCTAAGTGTGAGTATGATTGGCTATGTGTGTGTGTGTGTGTGTGTGTGTGTGTGTGTGTGTTGTACTGGTGAGCTGTTCAGGGTGTACCCTGCCTTCACCCAGAGTCGGCTGAAATAGGCTCCCGCCCTAGTAGAATTAACCGGCTCAGACAATGAACTCATGAAATAACTCTCAAGTATTTATAAATTTATAGGGTTAAACGTTACTGGCCAGTGGTGGCTTAGTGGTTAAGGCGATGGGTTACTGATCCAAAGGTCAGCGGTTCAATCCCCACTATCACCAGTGTTGGGCCCTTGAGCAAAGCCCTTAACCCTCAATTGCTCAGTTGTATAATAATGATAATTGTAAGTCGCTCTGGATAAGAGCATCTGCCAAACGCTGTAAATGTAAATGACTGACTTTATGTTCCTGTAAAGCTGTTTAGTGGCCAATTCCACTGTAAAAATGTGCAATACAAATAAAATAGAATTGAAGTGGATTAAATATGGGCAGCATGGTGCCGTAATCTCACAGCAAGGGGGTCCTGGGTTTGAGTCCCAGGTTCAGGCATTTCTGCGTGGAGTTTGAATGTTAACCTCTGTGCTTGTGTGGGGGTCTGAGGACATGGACATTAGGCTAATTGGCTGTTTCAAATTGCCCCCAGGTGTGAGTGTGAGTGTAAATGTTTGGAGTGTGGGTTGGCCCTGCGACAGTCTGGTGAACTCCTTTATTTTCTTTTTACAGTCAATGGGTGAACTGTTCAGGGTGTGTCCCGCCTTTGCCCAGTGTTGGCTGAGATAAGCTCCAGCCTCCCTGGTAGGAATATGTGGGTCAGCAAATGAGTGAGCGAGTGAATTGAACACTGCCAGTCAGTATAAATTCTCATTAGTTAATCTTACTTTTTTACTTTAACAAGTGTTTCTTGGTACAAGATACACTTCCCATCTCATTTTACTTATTTTTTTTTAAGATATTACCCATAATAACCATGTTCCGTCTCTTCATGGCAAGATTTATTTTGGATTTATAAATGTTTCTCTTGAAATACCTTGACACTCCTCTGCAGTAAAATGACTATGATTAAAATAATGATTTTGAGCGCCATTAATCCCCGGAACATTGCTGAAATTTCTATATACACTCACAGGAAGAGGATTGAAACCAGTGGTCAGTAAACACCGTTCGATTTTTCAAACCAACACAGTGACCTTGGACCAAATATAGTGCAGCCGTGACCTACTTCACATATCGTTCGGACTACACCACAGGCATTTCTGCAATTTTTTTTTCATTTTGTTCAACTGAGTTCTCTTTTATCTGACGAATAATGAGATCTTTAATGATAAACTTCAGTTAGAGTCGTAGAACTCAAGAACTCCTTAAACAACACGAAGAAGAAACATGGAGAGGAAACTGTAATTCAAAAGGGAAGCCATTCTACAGGTAAGACGGGGCAGTGGGCACCCAAACTGTTCCAGGAAAGAAGCATAGAAGAATAAAGACTATAAACATTACATGCACTAAAAAGATAATAATTATGAGCAGATCATGAATCGTTATGATTAAAACTTCATGTGAGACACAGTCTGTATGGGTCCCGGTGTGATATTTTTTGTGATATTTTGATAAATGGTCTGTAGGAGACCATCAGTGAGAAAAAAATTACTGTATTTTATAATTAGTATATAATCTACAGGAATGGAGCAATCTGATTGGTTTGCTATGAGGGGATTACAGACATGTATCCCGACTGGATAATTCATGAATCACATTTTTTTGTCATTTTTTTGTTTCACATAAAGAAAAGTGAAACAAAACAAATTTTTATGGTTTATCTTTACATATTTTAACCATAGAAATTTGTTTTGTTTCACTTTTCTTTATGTTTGTGTGTAGTATTTAAGTTAAAGAGAGGCTGTTACACAGCTGTTATGCACCTGATTGCATGTGCATTCGGAACTTACTGCTCCGGTCATGATTCAAATTTTATTTTTAAAGTAAACCTCATTTTAGTGTACTTTTTTTGCTCATGTTTCCATGTAGTATATACTAAAACAATAATTTGCCCTTATGCTCAGTGGATGTTGCTCCATGTTCTGCCTCGTGGACTATTCTGTGACATCCACCTCACCTTCGGTCCGTAATTGTTAATTAGTTAATACTTTCAGTAAAAAAAATATAAAACGCTATAATTAAGTCAATACGGGTAAATTTGATGCCTTAGCAAAATGGTGGACAAACCGCTGCCATACTTTGGTATTTATATGTAAGCCCACACTGTGTTTTAAGGCAAAATCATAATATCACTTCAATAAATAAATAAACATCTGGATTCCCAGAAAACATTTTTCGTGAGTGTTGCGGTACGTTGTGTAAAGGTTATAGTTCGTGATCTTGGGTACGTCAGTGATTTTGCATGCTTTATCAGGCCTGTTTTGACTGTCTGAGTTCCAGTACTTTAACACGACCATGCTAACTTGACAACTTAGGGAAAATTCCTCACTTACTCACTTGCCAAGCCGCTTAATCCTAATTGTGCCACGGGGAGGCTGGAGCCTATCTCAGCCGACACTGGGCAAAGGTGGGGTACACCCAGAACATCTCATCAGACCATCGCAGGGCCAACACCCACACGCACACACAACCATTCACACACATTTCTAGCTAGAGGCAATTTGGATGCACTAATGTGCATGCCTTTGCACTATGGGAGGAAACCGGAATACCCGGAGGAAACCCACACTAGCACAGGGACAACATGCAAACTCCACAGAGAAATGCCCGAGCCAAACCTAACCATAAACCAAAGGTGAACTTAATGGAATTTCAAACACAAATGCTTTCTGCCTTTTTTTTTTTTTTTTTTTTTATCAATAGTGCCAATTATAACATTATCCTTTGAGGTTAGATAAGGCAGGGTTTCAGAGGTTGTGAGAATTTCCAGACAGGGATCCATGTGTCCACTTTACTGAGCGCTCTCTGTTGTGTACACAGGTTTAAAATTGTCATGGCTGCCTGGTGACTATATAAAGGCAAACTACTGAGGTATACATCTGAGTGAATCTCTTAATCATCATGAAGACCCTCTGCTCTGTTCTCCTGGTAGTGTTTGGCTTTACCATTGGTAGGTACAAGCTGTGACTTGTTATTTATAATCCGCAGTTAGAAAATCAACAATGCGGACTAATAATAGATCTCTACTACTACAAATAATAAAGGAGTGCTAAAGATTTGTGTTTGTGAAATAGCCTATATGGTCTATTAGGTTTTTTAATTAGGGACTTTTATTCTAGAATTTCTATATTGGAGGGCGCCAAAGAAATTTGGGTTGTACATGTTCCTGGTTTTTAATAAACATGAAAAGAATTTAAAAAGGGTTTCCACTGTGTAATTGTTGTCTACAAACCTTTCATACAAATGAATGGTTATCTCTTTGTGCGGTGAAACACAGCGTTGTATTATAATTGTCTTGGTGGTAGGGACACTGGCTTGTGACCATGACTAGGTTCGGAATCTTTCTGACAAAAATTCATGAATGTACAATGTAGATTAGCAAGCTACAGCGCATTTGTATTTACTTGAATGTTGTTGTTTTTTTTTGTCTTTGATTCAGCTCAGGCAATGGAATACAGGGCCCTGTGGCAATTCAGGGCTATGATCATCTGTGTACAGCCCTCAAGCTGGCCAGTCCTAGAATACAATAACTACGGCTGCTACTGCGGTTTGGGTGGCAAAGGAACCCCGCTGGATGAGCTGGACAGGTTGGGAACCAATTTATTTATTTTTTTGCTTTGCCGAAGTCATAATTGTTTGGGATACTTTGGATGTGGTTAAAATATGGATCTTATAAGTTTCAAACATTTTTGGGATATAAGAGTGTGTACAGATCACCAAGACACAGCAGCCAGTCTATCAAAGAAACAAAAACATCTGAGCCAAAAAACAGAAATTCTAGAGAGTATTCTAGCACACCAATAATTATATACACTTCTGGGCACTTTGCACTAAATTAAGTCTAGAAACATCAGTGACACATCAGCAACACAGCATTTGCTGCTAACGCATTAAACAGCATATCCTTAACTGTTTTATTTCTCTTAACATCACATTGATTTGCGAGTAATAACATTCATTCATTTTCTAAGCCGCTTAATCCTAATTAGGGTCGCGGGGAGGCTGGCGCCCATCTCAGCAGACTCTGGGCGAGGGCGGGGTACACCCTGGACAGCTCGCCAGGCCATCGCAGGGCCAACACTCACACAACCATTCACACTCACTCTCACACCTAGGGACGATTTGGAACAGCCAAATAATAACATTGTTTTTTATATTAAAGAATAGCAAATCTGATTGGTTCACTATTTAGGGCTAAAATAAGAAAATTCCACAAATTTGAATCCGATATGGACTTACAGCTCAAAGGGCCCTGCAGAGAAGGCTATCGGTCATATCTGATGAGAGCAAGTGGAATAACTTTCCATGCTGATTTGTGAGAAATAATTTTTTTATTATTATTTTATTCTAATCTTTAAAAAAATGTATTATTAAATAAAAATAGAAATTCTTACAGTCAAATACTTAATAAAATAGACCTCTACCTGGTCACATCAGGTAACCATGAACCATGGACACTGCTTCTTTGCAGTAGGCCTATAAATTCACATATGGCGGAAAAAAATGTGTAATTCTTAAAAAAAAAATGAGGCTGTTTTTTCAATTATATTTATAGTCTTTTGTCAATTCCAAATTCTGTTGCTTTTTGTGGAATAAGACTAGAATGAATAGAAGAGCCAGCTGACTAGTGTTAGCTGTTATTTATTTATTTATTTGATTTTGAAGCAATGTTGCTACTAATGGTACATGAGGTGATTTCCTAGCAGTAAATTAACCAATCAGAAAACGTGATTGCTCATATCCGGTGGGTAAGAATAGAATAATAGACATTATTCCGAGTGGATGATACTTGACTCTCATGGTTTGTCATGGTCACTTGGAGAAGGCGGTGTCATCATTGACAGGCTTTAAAATGCAAAAATGTACCATAAAATTCTTGTTTCTTTGGTTGTTCTTGTGTTTTTTCAAGTATATAGCAAAACTCTGAATAGGACTGGGAATATGAAATAACACAGCGCTTATGCTACACGTGGATCTCACCCGACCAGTCTTTGTCATGGTTAAAATATGTGGGGAAAAAAATTATGATAATAATCTTGATTTAGTTTATTAAAACAATTACTTGCCTCAGGCTCAGTGGATGTCACTGAATTGAACAATCCAATTAATGATCTGTTTCGGGGACGAATCAGTGACATCCACCTCACCTTAATGATTAATTATTTAAAATACACAAAACAAGTTACCTTCTGTTATCTGTTATGTTTAAGCAGAAATCAATTTCCTCAGAGGGTTCTCATTTTTCTTTTTCTTGAACTTAAAGGAGACGTAAAAAGTTCCTCTTGTTATCAAGAAAAAAAAAATTAAGAAATGATAATGATAACACTTGTTTTGAAATGTTTTGTCCACCATAGCGTACAAGCAAGACTTACTTCCACATTCTATCTTATGTTCATAGCTTATAAACAAAACAACGTTAAAATCTCCTATTTTAAACAAAGTATCAACTGAAACACTCACTTTTATTTATGGCTTTAGTTTAGCACCTTCGCCTCGCATCAAGAAGGTCATGGGTTTGAGTCCCGGGCTCAGTGAGGGCATTTTTATACGGAGTTTGCATGTACTCCCAGTGCTTGCGTGGGTTTCCTCCGGGTGCTCCTGTTTCCTCCCAAAGTCCAAAAACATGCATATTTAGGCTAACTGGCTGCTTCAAACTTCCCCGAGATGTGATTGGTTGTGTGTGTTGGCCCTGCTGTCGATTGACAAGCTGTCTAGGGTTTACTCCACCATCGCCCCGAGTTGGCTGAGGTAGGCTTGAAATAGGATGGACAGAATTACGACTTTATCCTGATCATGATGGATCCAGAACCTATTCCTGGAACAGAGTGGGTGGGAAATTCACCCTACAGTAGATGGGATGGCAGTCCATCACATGACACCTTGTATTCATATATTTTCACAATCATTTACAACCAGAGGCAACGATTTTTAGTCAGTGCATCTTCTGGCAGGTTTTTTGGAAGTTGGAGGAAACCGGCAAACCTTTGAGAAAACACATGGACACAGGAAAAAAAAAAAGTGAAACTCAAGCTGGACATGGGGACCCTGGATGTGTAAGACAGCAAAGCTAGTTGTTGGGCCACCTTTATTTATTTATTTTATTTTGCTATACTGTATTAATCCCGCAAGGGAAATTATTGCCCCTGCATTTAACCCATCCACAGTGAGCACACACACACGTAAACAGTGAGCACGCACACACTCGGAGCAGTAGGCTGCCACACGATGCGGTGCCCGGAGAGCAGTTGGGGGTTAGGTGCCTTGCTCAAGTGCACTTCAGCCATGAAGGTGGAGGAAGGGAAGGTGCAGCTCACTCCCCCCACCGCCACACATTTTCCCTGCTGGTTCGGGAATCGAACCAGTGACCTTTCGGTCCCAAAGCTTCTTCTTTAACCATTAGGCTACAGCTGTCCAGCCACTAACACAAAGGATTTAGCATCCATTCAATCTTCATGGTATTGGGAATACGTGTTGTTGGCAAACTTACTGGTGGAACAATGACCAGGGCTTACTGAATAACACACTTCTCTTTAATTACAGATGCTGTCAAGTTCACGACCAGTGCTACAGTGATGCCAAGCAACATGACGCGTGCTGGCCAATCCTGGACAACCCTTACACTGAGATCTATGCCTATAGTTGTGACAAAGCCAATAAGAAAGTCACCTGCAAGAGTGAGTGATATTCTAAAAAAAAAAAACCCAACAACACCCTTTCAACTCAGAAGAAGTACAGAGTGAACGATGCAAGTGTGTTCTTTAACGTTTTATTTCTTTTATTTCCCATTTAGGCAACAATGATAGGTGCGAGATGTTCATCTGCGAGTGTGATCGGAAGGCTGCTGAGTGCTTTGCTGTGGCTGAGTATCATGAGGAAAACAAGAACGTGTCCAGTGACCGCTGCAAATAAATTATACATCATTTACTCACCATAGCAACCACCGGAGCGAATTAGGATTCGCACTAGACGCTGGTCAGCAATTCATTTGAAAATGACATGACATGTGCTCCAAGATCTCTTGGCAAATACTTTTTGTTTATGTACTTCATCTAATGAAAAACATTCACCCAAACAATACTCAATAAATGATACCCTGGCATCACAACAACATTCTTTTGTTTTAATGCACAGAATACCATTAAACCTACCTGTCACATGGTCTAACAAATACATACCATATGTATCACAGCATGTAGGACATTCTTGAGTTTCACACAGTTAATGTGTGTTATTGTAGCATTTAGGAAGGTGTCAGACAAGTACGGAGTGTTCAAGTGGGAAATCAAGGATATGTTTTTCCTTACTTTTAGTGAAAAACCTCCACTGGCTGGAAACAAAATAAAACAAACAGGAAAAAATACAGTACTCCCTGCTGGACCTGCTGAAATATTACACCTCCCAAAAAAGTTATTTCAAAATGTTAAACAATCCTTTAAAAAAAAAAAATTTGATCTGGATCATCCCCAAAATCTAAAGGAGCATTATTTGGGCTACAATTCACCCCTCCAAAAGATCTAGGGATAAAAGGAGTGTGTTCATTCATTCAAATTTGTTCGCTGAACTGCTTAATCCTATTAGGGTCGCGGGGACGCTGAAGCAATTTGGAACAGCTAATAAGCCTGATATGCATGTCTTCGGACTGTAGGAGGAAACTGATGAAACCCATGTAAGCACAGAGAGAATGCAAACTCCACACAGAAACACCCTCACCGAGCCCGGGACTCAAACCCAGGACCTTCTTGCTATGAAGCAGACCAGCTAATCACTACGCCACTGTGCCCCCCAGATGCAAAATTGCATAATGAATACTTAAAATCATATACATGATGTATTTCTGTATGCAACGCATAAAACCCAGCTCACAGCGAGAAGGTTCGGGTGTTGAATTTTAGTCAAGGGCCTTTCAGTATAGAGTACGCATGTTCTTCCCGTGCCTGTACGGTTTTCCTCCAGGTACTCCGGTGTCCTCCCAAAGTCCAAACACATGCACATTAGGTCATCTGGCTACTGTAAACTACCTGAAGGTCTGAGTTTAAATGGTTGTTTGTGTCTGTGTTGCCCTGCAATAGACTGGCAACCTGTTCCGGATGTAACCTCGCCTTTCACCTGAAGTCAGCTGGGATTGGCTCCAGCTTCTCCCGCGACCCTGACGGATAATCGCTTCAGATAATGGATGGGTGGATGGATGGATGGATGGATAGATGAATGGATGAATTAATACATTAAACATTTAAAAAACCGGTGTCTTGAGATAAGGCGATACTTTTCAAGGATGTGTGAATTTCAGCATTATATCCATATGTGTATGGACGCGGTTATCTAAGGAAGTTAAACATTTCACAGCGAGGCTGCGGATACAAAAGGAGACTTCATGGAGATATGAGACAGAATGAACCCATCTATTGGACACCATGATGATCCTCCGCTCAGTTCTGCTACTGGTAGTTAGCATCAGTGCTGGCAAGTGCAATTTACTTCTACTACTACTAGTTCTACTACCTTAATTCCTTTTTGGAAGCTTTAGAACAATCATAATGCACAATGCTTTATGGATCTAAATGAATTAGTGGCTTAGCCACAACCTCTAGTGTGATGAGGGAGGGTTAGAAGGGTTAGGGGGATCTGAGGGGATGAACCTTGTGGAGATTTGACCCCTTCAAATAAATAATTTGTTGTTAACAACAAATTATGCAAAATATATAAGTAAGGATATAACCTTCGAGTAAAACTAAGACAACACTGAGCTGTTCTAATAATGAGCCTTATTATTCATGAAATTCCAATGAAATGTTTATGAAATTCAAAAATATATTGAAATAATTAAATTTAATAATAATGAGGGGCAGTGGTGGCCCAGTGGTGGGGTGCTGGTTTACTGATTCGAAGGTCAGAGGTTCAAGCCAAGCTATCACCGAGTTATCAAAGGCCAGCCCTGTCTCTCATTGTCTGTGGTGAGTGGCGTGTAAAAGAACCATTCTGTCCTGCGATGGCCTGGCGATCTGTCCAGTCGGCTGAGATGGGCGCCAGCCTCCCCGCGACCCTAATTAGGATTAAGCGCTTCAGAAAATGAATGAATGAATGAATAAACATTAATAATGAAATCTGTACTCATGTCCCTCTTTTCTTAAAAAATGGACCTTAATTTGTATACATATTAAATCAACATCTGGATGCACACACGGTATGTGTCAGTATTTCAATTACTTCTAAAGCTAATGCAATTTAATAGAGCTCTATAAAAGCTCTATTTTTAGCTCGCCTCTCCACTGTTTTTATCTCATCTTTGTGTTGATTTTCTAATTGTGTCTTATTTTTTAACTCCATTTGGAAGGTTATGAATTAACCTTGTTTTGTGTCTGTTTGTTAGCAGGATCACGCAAAAAGTTATGTACAAATTTTCATACAATTTCTACCAGAGTCGGGCTTTGGACAAGGAAGACTATTAGATTTTGGAAATGATCCGGATTAAATTCTGCGTCCATAAATCTTTCAAAAGGATTTTTTTGTTTTGTTTTATGTTCATTGTGAGACAATTAGGATGATTTTTTGGAAGGGTTGCATTACAGTAGGCCCAGCAGGGGGTGCTGTGTTCCTTCTGTTATTTTTCCAGTGAGGAGGTTATGTTTTAGTTTAATTTTTTTGCTTGTTCGTTAGCAACTTTACCCTTAAATTTATGAATGGATTTTGATGATTTTTATTTAGTTATTTATTTGTTTGTTTGTTTGTTTGTTTTGAGGGGTGGAGTACGGCCCAAGTAACACTCCATTCTATTTTGGAGATGATCTGGGTCAAATTCTAGATCCAGTAATTTCGTTTTTTAAAACATTCTTTAACACCGTGGGACAATTTGGAAATTCGGTATTACAGCAGGCCCAGCAGGGGGTGCTGTGTACACAGTACACAGTAAAACAAATTCGTTTTTTAAAAAATGTAACATTTAATCGTTTCTTCTGCAAACCCTACACATCCCTAATGAGCAAGCCCGTGGTGATGTTAGCAAGGAAAAATTCCCTCAGTTGACATGGTTAGGGTTCAGGTTCTGTATCCTGTTTACTACTAAACGAGCTCAATTTCTCCACTCATTCCCACGTTCTCTCTCCTCTAATTTGTTTCCTTGTATCTCCATTCTGTTAGTGTTTTCTGTGTTTTTATCAGGGATTTTTTGCTCGGCCATGTCACTGCTGACATAATGTTGTTTTTAAGCGTTAGAACTTTCTGAATATTTCTGTTTGATAGCTTCCAAACTCTAAGCAACCGAAGACTTAAGTGTTCTTGCAAATACAAGAAAAAGCTACATATATAATACATCCAAAAAAGGGGGGGAAATTTTAGCAGACTTGAAGAAGAGATAGGAACGTGAGATTTGGGCTGGGGGTTCAGTGACCAGAAGACAGTACTAGCTTGGATTTAAGTTACCCTAAGGCTTAATGTATGTGTATATGTGTCTTAGCTGAGGCAATTTACTACAGGGCAATGTGGAACTTCAGACGTATGATCGTTTGTGCAATACCTACCAGCTGGCCATTTCTGGATTTTGGGAACTATGGCTGCTATTGCGGTTGGGGTGGCTCAGGAACCGCCGTTGATGACTTGGACAGGTTATAAACCATCTTTTACTCTTTTTTTATGAACTATGCTTAAAGGTAGAGTATGTAACAATTTGGAGGATCTAGTAGCAGAAATTAAGTATTATATCATCAATAATCTATAACCATTTAATAAATAAAGTTATTGAGTTTTCAGAAACGTAGAATAAGCTCATTATATCTACATGACCATATAGTTTTTTTTGTTTTGTTTTCTTGAAGTACGTATGATTATGTAGTCACTGTGTTCTCTTCAATGCTCCAATCCAGATGCTGTGAAGTTCATGACAACTGTTACGGTGAAGCCTTGAAGCATAAAGCATGCTGGGCTGTCATAGGAAACACATACACGGTTTTCTACGGCTATGACTGTGACAAGAACACTAAGAAAATTACCTGCAGGAGTAAGTGGTCTTTTGCTGGTAAATGAAAACTGGAAATGGTAGTGTGCAGCCTTAAAGCTCTTCTTACATTCGTTCCTTTCAAATGTTTTAACCGACACCGTCTATACACTTCCATACATCAGTTATGTTGGCATTGATGTTTTATAT
>JBCNYH010000026.1:38858209-38868256 GCA_039654325.1 Tandanus tandanus
GTGTGCAAAACAAAAGACTGGGGGTGGAGGGGGGGGGAGAAAACCAACCCCCGCAAGGGACCCCACAAAAAAAAAAAAAAAAAAAAAAAAAAAAAAAAAAAAAAAAAAAAAAAGGCAACAGTAAAGAATCCACAGTAAAAAAAATTACTTAGTGGATTTTAATGCCACACCACCAGATATAAATTAGGATCCATTTTTAAAGTGTTTTGAATTGGTTTATTTCTACAATAACTTCTATAATTAAAAGTAAACCCATCTTTTTTCCCATTTTTTTTTTTAAAACCATGTTTCAGTGGCCATCAGCACACAGTGTTAAGTCAGAGAAGTTCACATACAGTAATAACACATTGCTCTGAGATGAGGCAACACTTACTCTCACAGAGATGTGAGAATTTTTAGCATTTAATCCATATGTGAACATGTTCTTACATGACGTTGTCTGTTATCTTGGGAAGGTAAACATTTCAAGGCTGGGTCGGGGCTACATAAAGGAGAATCCACTGAGATGTGAATGTGAATGTAAATGTAAATCTCTCCACTGGAAACCATGATAATCCTTCGCTCCATCCTTCTGCTGCTACTTGCTGCCAATTCTAGTAAGTGCAACTGACTTTTATTTCAAATTGAAATGAATGAATTAACTAAATAAATGTACAACAATGACTGGCAGTACTTTAAGTTGCCTTTTTTAAATTTCTGGTTTCATGAATGGCATTTAAATGCTAAATTTAAAAACATAGTGGGATAGTCTTTGTTTTTATTACCTCCACCAGGGAGGTCATGTTTTACCTTCGGTTTGAGTGTTTGTTTGTGGAATAATTAAAAAATTTATGTGCAGATTTTCATGAAATTTCGACCAGAGGTGGGGCTTGGGATGATGAAGACTCCTGTAGATTTTAAAAAGTGATCTGGATCAAATTCTGGATACAGGGATTTTTTTAAAAGGATTCTTTAACATTGTGACATACAACAATCTTTGACATTTCGGTTCATATCAGGGATTGCTGGGCTTGGACTTGGTTCTACAAATGACTTAAAAAAAAAAAGAAATAATTGTTAAGCGTAGCATTAATAAAAGGAGAACTGAATTCGAAAAGATACAAAATGAAATGATTTTTAACATTTATTGTCCTGATTAAAGTCTCAGTGATAGAATCCTTGCAGTAGAAGCATGAGATGTAGCTCAGGAATCCAGGACATAAAAAAAAAGTCCCACGAAATACGAAGGGTAAGATCGAAAGCAGTTGTTTTTAACCTACCTGATGATTACCTTCTTGTCGTGTGTGTAATTTAGCTCAGGAACTTTACTACAAGGCACTGTTGCAGTTCAGACGGATGATCCTCTGTTCCTTACCTGCTAGTTGGCCATTGCTGGAGTACGGAAACTACGGCTGCTATTGCGGCTGGGGTGGATCAGGCACACCGGTCGATGACTTGGACAGGTTGGAAATTTTTAAATATTAATTTGTTGTAGAAAATGGCTCCTGAGTCCCTGTGAACCTAATGGACAATTTACTAATTGGCACAATTCTGTTTTATGCCTACAGGTGCTGTCAGGTTCATGACAACTGTTACAGTCAAGCCATGAAGCACAAAGCATGCTGGCCTGTATTTGACAACCCTTACACAGAATTCTACGCCTACAACTGTGACCAATCCACAAAGAAAATAACCTGCGAGAGTGAGTGAACCCGTGGAAATGTACAGAGTCGGTAGATTAAAGGTTTAGTGGGTAGCGTCATTAGTGTCTTTTGCCTCTCTTACTTTCTCTGCCTCAGAAAACAATATGATTAGTGAATTTTTTCTAAATGTTATGTATTTAAATGATTGTAATTACTTTTTTTTTCTTTCTCAGGCATCAATGAGGAGTGCGAGATGTTCATTTGTGAGTGTGACCGGAAGGCTGTTGAGTGTTTTGCTGTATCTAAATACAATAAGGAACACAAGGGACTTCCTAAAAGTCGCTGCAAAAACAAATAATTAAGATTTATTCTCAAAACAATTTGAAATGGATTTTCTCTGTCAGTACTTCTTAAAAAGCTGCACAAAACACACCAGATCTGAATAACGGAATCTCTGCTGCTTGAAAAACAGCTGGCAGTGAACGCTAATTAGTTTGCGGATGGGAGTCTGCAGACTGTTGTCCTTTTACCGGTTCTTTATATCAACTTATTATTATTATTATTCCAGCTAACTTTTCAGAGGTTAATAGGGCAAAAACTGTTGGGCCGATCAAGGTGAATTTCACATATGTTATTGGCATATGGATGTAGATTATGTTTATGACTTTTGTCATCAATCGTCATCAATAATTAGGAGATATTAATTACTTAATGACTTTTCTATGTACCTTTATATCACGGAAACTATTGGACCTACCAAAGTCAATTTCAACAAATGCAGACACTTTCATCAATAAATGTCTACAGAAATACCAGGTAGAGCCAATGATTTTCAGAAGGGGTCAGTGTTAAAACTTACACTTTCATGTGTAAGCCATATTTGCATTCTGTAGTGCAGTGTATTTCCTTCACATTAAAAAGAATGAACTTATTGATTGACACTTGTGGAATGTTGTCCAATTCCTTCATACGAGCAGTACAGAATTCAAGGAGATATTGTTCTGGACAGGAACACAGTTAGCATGCAGTCGATTGGCTGTGGTGCCATGAAGAAGACTTCTAATGTACTGAAAAACTTTTACAGCTGCAGCAATTTGGCCAGATGATATGCCAGCTTGGACAAGGACAATTGCCTTCTTTCTGCTGATTTGCAACAAACTTTTATTGCCCCAATATACAATGTGTCTGCTCAGGCAGTGTATAAGACAGCCACAACTGTCTGTTGGGTGTATTATCATCATTACTGCGCAGAAATTCTATTATTAATTTCAGCCAGTGTATGTTCATTCAAAATAACAATGAATCTTAGCAGTTTAATAAAGAAACCATTTCCCTTTTTAAGTGTGCTGCATTAATTTTGTTTGGTGTAGCTCCATCTTCTACATACCATTCAGGAATCCAGAAACTTAAGAGGATGGAATGTTCCGACCATAGAAAATGGTGTACAACTTAGCATACCCTGAAGATTCAGTCCCATAGTTGCTCCGAACCAGAGACGGAGAACCAATCGAGACTTCCTCTGCTATATCTGGTGGTTTCTGCTATTCAAAAACAGCCTGGAGTATCATCTGATGAAAAGCTATCTTAAGTTTTTGCAGAAACACAGCAGGGGGTGATCTGACTTTGGTGCCCAACGAACCAAGAAGTATTGCATTATAATAAGGGTCTTTTGGTTTCATGTGTATGGATGCAGACATTTGGAATTTCACGATGAAAAAAAGAGTCATGATGTTTGAGGTAGCTTAATACAATAAAGTTAATTTCTTAATTTATAATACTTATAATGCTTGCTACCCTAGTCTTCCCTTACTAACCCCAATACATGGCACCTACCTCTTCCTAGGGTGTCAAAACAACTAGTTTACTACACTGTGTAATGCAAGAGCACAAAAAAATAGCTGTAAACATGCAGTGACACACGGTGAAAACAGAACTCCACAAAAAAACCCCCCGCAACATTAGCTCATAACTTCCTCTTGCGACCTTGATCTCTTCCTGGGTGGCTTGTCATGTCGAAATTCCTCCCCTCAGCCAATAGTATTGGACATGGGTGTGATTATCATGCTCCAATGAGCCACGTTCTTTCCAAAACTGAAAGAAGTCTTGCCAGTAATACCAAGCACTAATAATTGATTCCCTCAACCAATTAACTCAATTTTACAGCACTTGATTACAATTGACATTGTCGCAAAGCAACTTCACGTAGTAAAGAGAAATTAGGTAAATTAGTCTTCTGAGATGAGAATTCCAACCATTAACAGCGTATCAGGATGGTCCACAGGATCACTGGTTCAGTTATGAAACACTTTTCACAGACATAACAGTGATCCAGCATCATGATACTATTACAATTTTAAATATTTATATTTATGAAGCAAACAAACTTTATATAAGCATATTTTGTAATTCCTTGTAAACTATATTTCAATTTAAATGGTATCTGTGGTAAATTTGTATTACTTGCTCTTTAAAACAAATCACATATTAGTGATTGTCAGGCAATGTCGGTCCTTGCTTCTTGTCAAGTACACGCAAGTGCTGCCACACTACTATTACTACTAGGCATGTGCAGCAACATGTTGCCTTAATTGGCTGTTCCAGCCCTAGTAGTACTGAATTCATTGTTTTGTCTTACTGGATGGGCTGCATACAGCAGACATCAGTCTAAGATAATGTGGCTAGTTATGTGTAAGATAACTTGGACTAGGAACAGCTAGTAATATTGAGGTGGATAAAACCCCTCAACAATCCGACCACACCACCCTGGGAACCCCGCCCAGGGAATATGGCTACCATTTGCTGATATACCAGACACAAAGGTAAGTAACACCGTTCAGGCAAACAAGGTTTCAGTCCTCAAAACGATGTGTATTTTATACAACACAATAGAAAACACAATGAGCCAGGCTAGAGCTTACCAGGAGAGCGGATGGGCCAAGGAAGGTTAGGCATCCCCAAAAAGAAGTCACCCCAAACACATGTGAGGCAGTCTAAAGAGGCACACACACACTCAGTTAGGGAAACACAACTGAAGATGGGCAACAGTGCATACACACCAAGGAGGAATGCCACCACCATACAAGGCCCAACCACCAACTCCTTCAGCCCAGTGTCTGAAATCAAAAAAAACAAAATGAAAGTATTAGAACAAAAATACACAGCCACAAAACACATTAACACAATTAATACAAATTGGAGCACGGGCATGCCAGAGGCCACTAGTTATCTGCAGTTCTCTAA
The DNA here is from genome assembly GCA_039654325.1 of Tandanus tandanus. Taxonomy (NCBI): domain Eukaryota; kingdom Metazoa; phylum Chordata; class Actinopteri; order Siluriformes; family Plotosidae; genus Tandanus; species Tandanus tandanus. The sequence goes on from JBCNYH010000026.1 coordinate 38,863,072, forward strand.
GCCTCCTGCTAGAACACAGTAACTGTTAACACAAAAATAAAACCAAACAAAAGAACACAAAACAGAACAAAGTTATGATAGTGACAAAAACGAAATAAAAAAATGCTAGTGAACACTACCAATCAGCAGCTTTACTCACAATGGCCTCCTGCCAATAAGCAAAAGGAAATGATACAGGAAAACAAATAAAAGAAACAAAGCCACTAAGGTGGAAAGTAAATGCACACAAATTGACCACATCACATTCATACACATTAAAACATTCACATTAAAAAGGACAAGCAAGCATATATAAGTGCAGCAGTTACCATCACCCTGCCAGAACCCATAGCAAAACTGGAGCGGCTGTAATGCAACAACAGTTGGACAAACGAAAAATGAATCAGAAGCCCACAGGAAACAAAGCAACAGCGTTCCCGCTCGAAGCCGCTGTGATGGGATGCAATGTGCAAAACCCTGGCCTAGTCCCAAAGCAGCAGTGTTTGACAGGCCCAGGATCAGCAAGACAGTGACACAAATATGCAACCATAAATGCCCGGGGTATGAAAATTTTGCGACCAGGCAGCAGTAACTGAGTCTCCTGTTGCGGTCAACAAACCGGAAACCAGAAGTTGACGACTACGGCAACCCCTCTGGGACAACAACCTGTTGGCACTTCCATAGTGTATTCACCTTGGGCATTATTGGCTGCCAGCCCATTGACAATTAGCAGGAGGCACAAACCTGATCCCGCTACAATCACACATTATCGGCCAGTGGCGAACTGTGTCACAAGGAAAACGTCAGAGTACAAAGCATATGGCGTCACAAACGAGCAGAAATTGTGGAAAACATGCCATAACATCAGCACAGGCCATACTCGGAAAAGGTTTCCTTTCGGACATGATTCAGTAGTCAGCAAAGACAACATCAAATGGACTTGCTATTAACATAACCTCCAGTCAGAACTACTTGGTATGAAGCCCAAGCTTTTATGTCTAAAACCAGCCACTGTTCCTACGAAATCCCTTCCTCAGAACTCCATGGGAGACAACAGATAGGAGCAGCACCTCACCAAAAGGAAGCAGCTTTTAGTATGCAGGGAGTTCTCACCTAAAATGCCTCTTGGTGCTTGTATACTTGCACCGGACAACCCAGCTTATCAAGTTTGTCACTTCATGGGGAAAGAGAGAGAAAAAAAATCCCCACATTTTTCAGCCCCTGCTGGTAATCCGCAGGATAAAAATGTTCCCAACCTAGTGTTTTTTTTTTTGTTCAGCTGTTAAAATCAGGCTCTGCATCACTTAAACACAAATTATGCTGTAAGGACAACCAATACCAGTACTCTTTAGTACAGTCCAGCATTACGAAGATTACAGTTGGGAAGGTTATACTCAAGTTTAGGTTTATTTAAAAAAAAAAAAACCCCACACAACCCACCCCACATCCCTGATGGGTGCAAAAGCCAATTATTTAAATACAATTATGCACTGGAAAAACACAGACAAAAAAAAAAAAAAAAAAAAAAAAAAAAAATTATTTTTTTTATTGCAGAATACATAAGACAAGGCAAGCAATGAGGTAGCCAATAGCAGTACCAGAAATAAACAAACATTCAGAGTCAGTAATACAAGCACTCATTTGTTACAGATTTGACCTACAAGTTCAAAAGCATAATTTAGGAAAACCATGGAATACTGATAATCACTTCTTGTGCCACATGTCCACAGAACGAGGCTGGCTTAATGACTGGGTCTGAGAACCAGAAACTTGAAAGGATGGAATGTTTGGACCATACAAGTTGGCATACCAGGTGGCAGGTCCTGAGTGAGGGCCATAGATGCCCTGAGCCTGTGCGGCATAAACAGATTGACCAGCAGAAACCTGTGTTGTGGAACTAGGTGGGTATGATGACTGGGCATGGGATCCAGATACCAGATTTGTTGTGACTTCTGATTGAGAAGAGGATGGAATGTTATCATGCAAAATGACATACCAGTTGGCAGGTCCTGAAAAGTGCGGCCCATAGTTGCCCTGAGCCTGAGAGGTGTAAGCAGTCTGGCTTGCAGAAACCTGCGTTGTGGAACTAGGTTGGTATGATGACTGGGCATGGGATGCAGAAACCTGTAAGGAAGATACAAGGCTTTGGTCTCGGGAAACATCCCCATTGGTGGTTTGTCCTTTAAGCAGTGTTGAAGCATCCAAGGACTGAGCCACAGAGGTCAAAGCAGATAGGCCCACCAACATCTGTGTTGCAGACTGGGTGTGGGATCCAGACTGGGTCTGGGATCCAGAAACCTGGTTTGTTGCAACTCCTGATTGAGAAGAGGATGGAACGTTCTGACCATGTGAAATTACATACCAGTTGGCAGATCCTGTAGAGTGAGGCCCATAGTTGCCCTGAGCCTGAGAGGTGTAAGCAGACTGGCTTGCAGAAACCTGTGTTGTGGAACTAGGTTGGTATGACGACTGGGCATGGGACCCAGACACCTGGGTTGTTGCAGCTCCCGATTGAGAAGAGGATGGAATGCTCTGGTACCTCAAAACATTTTCCCTACCAGAGGTTTGACTAGGATATGTGTTTGAAACTTCCAAGGCCTGATCCCGAGTAATGACAGACTGACCTGCCAAAATCCGTGCTGTGGTACTAGGCTGGTAGATCAACTGGCTCTGGGATTCAGACATCTGGTTTGTGCCAAATCCAGCCTGGGAAGAGGATGGAATATTCTGACCAAGTAAAATGTTGTACCACTTGGTATGACCCAACAATTCAGCCCCATAGTTGCCCTGAGCCTGAAAGCTGGAAGCAGACTGGCCTGCAGAAGCTTGTGGTGTGGTGCCAGGCTGGTATGACTGGGTCTGGGATCCAGAAACCTGGTTCGTCATGATTCCTGATTGAGAAGATGATGGAACGTTCTGGTCAAGCAAAACATTGGACCTGCCAGAGGTTTGACGATAACATACAGGTGGAACTACCAAGACCTGATCCTGAGTAATAGCAGACTGACCTGCCAAAGCCTCCGTTGCAGTGCCAGGCTGGTATAACTCCAGTTGGAATCCAGAGACTTGATCAGAGGATGGAACCGTTTGACCAGGTACAATTCTGAACCATTTAGCCAGTCCTGAAAGTTCAGCCCCATAATTGCCCTGGGCATAAGCAGAAACAGACTGGCTTGCAGCAGCCTGTATTGTGGTGCCTGTCTGGTTTGATGCCTGGGTTTCAGAAACCTGGTTTGTTGTTACACTAGACTGGGAAGGAGGAACATTCTGGTCCAGTAAAATATTGTTTCTGCCAGAGGTTTGACCTTGGTATGTAGCAGAGACTCCCAAGGCCTGATCAAGAGTCAGAGCAGACTGGACTGCCAAAACCTGTGCAGTGGAGCTAGGCTGGTATGAGGACTCATCCAAATGGAGGTTTGAGAATGGGGTTATGACATTGTTCTGGTCTTGAAAGATAGGGCCAGCTTGACTATAAGCATTGACTATATGCTCACCACCAGAAGCCTGTACAAAATGATCACGCGGAGCAGTTTGGACATCAGAAGCAAGCCCAAAAGTACTTGAATTTTGGTTCTGTACAGCCTTGGAAAGTCCAGCTTGCCAATCAACAACAGAGGTCCTATTCCACACTGTAAAGGGAAAAAAAAAAAAAATCCAAATTCAGGGTTATGTTAGTTACAACAACAGATTAGCATAACTTGCATTTAAAGTTTACTTTAAAAAGCTTACCAACAAATCCATTTGTATCTCCACAAAGAACCAGAGCAATAAAAACTAGATTCCAGCTGGAAAAGAAAGAGAATATATATATATATAAATAAATAAATAAAAGACATAGCAAACACAAGGAAAAGGACAACAAATACTAGATACATACTACTTCATTTCCCATAACATATCCTCAAAAAAGAGTAAGAACTCAAGGCCAAGCTGCTAACCCAGAGATTGCAATGAAATAAAAACGTCACTCACAAAACTAAGCACTCTGCTTTTATAACTCATCTCACCTGGTCACATGTTCCCTAACGCTAATTCCTAAGTCTCTTCAGGGTCCTAAATAAGCTTGGTTATCTTAAGTCTTGAAATCAATCTTCAAACACAATAGGCCAGTGGTCTCCAATCCTGTTCCTGTAGCTCTACCTTCCTGCAGATTTTATCTCCAACCTTAATCATGCACACCTGTGTACCTGATTGTTGCCTTGAAGAAGTTCTTGAACAGGTCAAAGAGGTGTGTCAGATTTTGATTGGAGATAAAACCTGCAGGAAGGTAGATCTACAGGAACAGGGTAGAAGACCACTGCAGGCCATACATAGATGATGGAGAGAGGTTTCACCTCACCAAGGCAATACTCACTTGGGCAATAAGCACCAGTTTGTGTAGTTGTGTGGTTGTGTGCAGTGTTTATGTAAAGGAAATCAGTTGCTTTAATTTTAAACACATCAAAGCATGCCTTCGTCTACCACAGCATATAATTTTCCAAAGTGAAGTACCTTGGCAGACTTCATTAAGTTCCCATGTCACACCATCCACCTACCTGAGGTCAGGCCCCCTTCCATATATTGTAAAGGACTTTTTCATGTGTCCTTCAATTTGTCCTTATAGGTAAACACTCATTTAGTTAATTAAAATATTGTCTATGTGGACATGTTATGGCACCCAAGTCTTGAACAAAAAAGTCAAGATATCCTTCTTATTCAATTTATCATTTGAATTTAAAGTATAATTCGAATTTTGTCTCAGATTTTCATTAAATTCAAGCTTTTGACCCACAAATAATGATAACACTTTTTCATTTGTTTAACCTCACAGACAACTGCTCATTAGTGGCTACTGCTTTATAATAAGCAGAGCCACTAATGTCATCGAGTTGTGAGTGAGTGAGTGCGTGATGATCATGAGTGCAGCCAATGAGCGATTTGCTTTTACGAGCATTGTTCGCCAGCCAATCACAATGCACCTTTTATTTCCTGAGCGTATTACTTCTACACGCATTGCTTCGTCGCTGCGATTGAATGTATGTTTTCGTACATTTTCTTTGCCTGATTTACACATAGATGAACGATAGTACTTCTATAAAACAGACTCGCTCAAAAAAGACACAGACTCATTGATCCTCAGACCATGCTATGGTCCCATAAAATACCAAAATTAGCTTAGCTTTTCAAAGAACTACCCACATACTTTGCATGCCTATTTATATATATA
>JBCNYH010000026.1:39012729-39023497 GCA_039654325.1 Tandanus tandanus
CCATCTCAGCCGACTCTGGGTGAGGGCAGAGTACACCCTGGACAGCTCGCCAGGCCATCGCAGGGCAGAAACACGCTAACGGCTATGCAGCCTACTCGACGAAAATCAGCAATGGTTCTTTTACATGCCTCCCACCACAGACAGTGAGAGACATGGCCGGCATGATAACCCAGTTAGCTGCACTGGGGATAATTAAAGCTATTGTAACTTAAAGCAAACAATCAACTATGGGTGGCAAGGAACTATCAAAGGATCTCAGAAATAAAGTTATTAAATACACAGCAATTCTGCTCTGCTTAATTTTGTTTGCTTTTCAGATCGCATTGTTCCCATGTGATATACAGCTAAATATACATAAACCTACATACATACGAGGGTTTGCATCTCAGGACCAGTGGGTGTGAGGCAGGAATGTGCCCTGAATAGAATGCCCATATGTGGCTTCCCATCACCAAACATGGATATGGCATCCAAGCTCTATGGTCTTTAGTTCAATTCTGGGCATCCAGCATGCAACATGTTTTCTTGCTCTTTCTGTGTCCATGTAAGTTTCCTCTTGTCTCTCCGATTTCCTACAATCTCCCAAGAACATGATAATAATCAGACCAAAAGTTGTACACTGCGTGTGTGTGTGCATATTGCCAATATATGACCATAAACCCAGGGTTTCCTGTAATTATTATTATTATTGTATTACTTTGTACAGGACTACAAGATGAATCATTAATGCTATTAGCATTGAACTTTTGCCAACATACGCTCCCTGCCGGCTAGGATGTTCTTGTTAACAATGTTGGCATGTCTGAAGAAGGAGATATGGAAACGACCGCCACACAACAAGAAGGTCCTGGATTCCAGTTCCGGGCTTTGGCGTTTCTATGTGAAGTTTGCATGTTATCCCCATGCTTGCATGGGTTTCCTCCAGGTACTCTGGTTTCTTTCTACAGTCTAAAAACATGCACATTAGGCTAACTAGCTTATTCAAACTGACCCTAGGTGTAAGTGTGAGTGCGAATGGTTGTGTATGTGTCCGCCTTGTGATAAACTTATGAGCTGTTTATGGTGTACCATGCCTTCGCATGGAGTCGGCTGAGATAGGCTCCAGCCTCCTTCGCCACTCTAATAGGATTAGCGGGAATGAATGAATGAATGTAAGATAATGGTGGATCTCAAGCCTCGCCTGGGTCCACTGGGTTTGAGTACTTATCACATAGGATGACAGTCTACTGTAGAGCATGTACACCAACATCCACATTTTCATGCATGCGTATGGGCAGTTTAGAGTCATTTATTCTCCTACCAAAATGTTTTAGGATTGAAAGAGCTGGAAGAACACCACAAAACCTGGAGGAAACCCCAATTTAAACATTAACACAGCATATTCTTGTTTGGTGTATGCTTGGAAGTCTTTGCTTTTTCAGGCCAAATATAATTCTTCTTCACTGCATTTTGGGAGATATTTTTGTCCATGCCAGGGGCAATTAAATAATTCTCTGTCAGTTCTGACAGAAAGAAGCCTGGGAGGAAATTTCATGTGGCAGTAGCATGTGTGAGGAAAAGAGCCGATGCTGCATAAGGGATTTGTGTGGCAGTGAAGCCATCAGACACGCTTCTGATGGAGTAAAACACGTCTCGGGGCAAGTTTAGGTGAGCAGCAGCAAATCTGAAAAGACAGCAGGGGAGAGATGAAGAGCAGCATGCCAAGCAAAGGAGGAGATATGCAGAAGTTGATGGATACCGAGGGACTTGAAAATGAGCTGAAAGGTTCAACAAAAATGCCAAGTAATCCTTAAACATTTATTCATTGGACAGATGTTTCTGAACAAAGACAGATTGAAAATCCTTACAAACTCACAAACCACTGAGGCTTCATGGTCCCAAAGCTGTCCCTTAAAGGAAAAAGCCATCTTGCATGTCTTTATTATATATAATTAGCTTTGCAATTAGTGTGTGATCTTCAGAGACTTCGAAGATCTATTAGATAAAAATAAATTTAATATAAGCGTGTATGGGTTGGGTACGTGAGGAATTCTGGAGCACCGTGTGGGAGGGGCAATGCAAGTGGTTTCACACAGATGCATGGTAGGGCTGGCTGGGCATATGGCAGGTTGAAGTGGCGGGAGTCCTGGGATACATCCTGGATGCAGGTATATGCAGGGATTCGGTTGGCGGGAAGCTCAGAGGGAGTGGATCATTGTGGTTGCTGTCTGTGAAGCAAAGACAAAGACCAATCAGCAAAATAACTATCATTATATGCATCCCGCCTTACCTGCTGACAACACCCTTTTATACGCCCTTGCTATCTCATGGAAGGTGGGCACTGGCACTGTTTAATCTATCGCAGCTGTCCCTGATTGCCGGTCTCTGCCCAATGGCTGTGTGTGCACTCTTGCTTTCCACAACAGTGGTGCTGAAGTGGCGCTGTCTTCCAGCACCATGATGGCAGTAGCATAACGAGTGCATCGTACGACTGCCTTAGCGGTATTTTAATTCGGTTAGCAGTCTCCTAGATTACCCATAATCCTGTTCTATCTGCTGATTTTAGTGCATGGGGATAAAGTTATTAATCAGTAAATTTGTACTTAAATCATTTGAAACCCAAAAATGTAAAGACACAAATGATTTGAGTTTGGGTCTTGGGAAACAAATCTTTAAAATAAATTATAAAACACCATAACATGACATAATAAATCAGAAAATTAAAATTATAAACAGATACATAGCAACTCTGAACACATGGTTTAAAAACCCCATTGTAAACACGTTTTAGCGCGAGATTCAAACACTGGAATCATCTTGGCTGGGGCGGTACAGTGAGATAGTGGTTAGCACAGCCACCTTACTGCATGAACATCCTGGGTTCGAGTCCCGGGCTTGGGGGCTTCCGTGTCGAGGTTGCATGTTCTCCGTATGCTTGTGTGGAGTTACTCCATGCACATTAGGCTAATTGGCTGTTCCAAATACCCCTCGGTGTGGATGTGAGTGGTTGTGTGTATGTTGGCCCTGCGATGGTCTGGCAAGCTTTTCAGAATGTATCCTGTCTTCGTCCAGTTTTGGCTCCAGCCTTTCTGTAACCCCAAAAGATGAAGCGCTTTGGCAAATGAGTGAGAGTAAATGGGCATCGGGGTCAGTTTAATGTGAGAGGGCAATTTATTACTTAGCTTGTGGGTTAGAGAGGCAAAAGTTGGGTCCCCCCTATTTAAAATCTAGTTTAGGGGACAAAAAGGAGTGACGGATCAGCTGAATAGCACCTTTAGAACAATATTTCATGGACAGTTGTATTAACAAGCTTGTTATTCTCCTACTGTCATAAAAATACTAAGCAGTCATGTTAAATATTGCCATAGATTTTAAATTTAAGTGCTTTCTATACTAGATAACAATCTGCTGTTTTAAAATATTATGCTAGGCACAAGCTAATTAGCAGTCATATCCGTACTGGCTCCGAGACCCTGCTGTCCTTTTTCATCCTACATCCAATATAGCTTGTGTAAAGCTCAATGTTTCTTAGAAGAGCTTGAATTTACCATCAGTCTGTTTCTGGTCTCATTTTCACTCGGTGTCAGATGCATTTATCCAAAGTAACTTATTGGTGAAGTGGAACACAATCCATCTCACTTAACACAGCCGAGGATTAAGAGTCTTGCTCAAGGGCTAAACAGTATTTATACAACAGCCCTGAATACACAGCATTCTGCAGAGGTGCCAAAATTTACGGTTCACCCATAGCATTTACAAACATTTTCTTTAATAAATCATTGGATAAACCACAAATTGGGCAGCACAGCATAAGGCTTATTATTTCTGCCTCACAGCAAGAAAGTTCTGGGTTCGAGTAGCCCACATTAATTTTGTTGCCCATGGGTGTGAATATGCAGGTTGGAAGAGGATTTGAAACTCACAGGCATAACTCAACCCTGAAGAAACATATAGATACACAGCAGCGGGATGAAGCAGTGGAGAGTCCATGGTCCCCGACCCTCAGCTCCGAGGATTGGAGAAGATGACAATCACAAAACCGCAAATGAATACTATTTACCCAGTAGAAATGAAAATCAGCGATTTGGTGATTTTGGAAAATCGCCCATGGTGTAGTGGTTATCATGTCTGCCTCATGACAAGAAGGTCCTGGGTTCAAGTCCCATGCTCAGCGAGGGTGTCTCTGTGTGCAGTTTGCATGTTCTTCCTGTGCTTGTGTGGGTTTCCTCCAGGTACTCTGTTTATTTCCCACAGTCCAAATACATTCACATTAGACTAACTAGCTGTTTTAAATTTCCCCTAGATGTGAGTGCAAGTGTGAATGGTCGCTAAAAGGTGTGGGCAACCCACCTCAGATTAAAGGGTGTTAACATTCTTCAACTTCACGATGTTGTGACTGTTGAGGATTGAACGATGACTGTTCAGGATAATTTTAGCCAATAGATGACATTTTGGGCTTTTTTTCACTCAAAAATGGGTGGTTTTTATTTTTAAAATGCAATCATTACAAATATCAACACCAGCACTGATATGCTTCGCAACAGTACATTCATCATATAATTTGGTTTCAAATTCAAAAGTGCATTTAAAAGTGCAGCACCGCATTAACTGTGACTATTGCACAGTGGAGTACCTCAAGGTTATATATTAGGAACCATCACATTTTTAGAACCTTAGTTATTGCATTGAATGGTTGCCGTATGTAGCCATGTTGCTTCAGGAAAAGAAATTAAGCATAGCAAATATACCTACAGGAATGGCTTTGGAGAGTGGGAGGAAACTGGAGAACCCATAGGAAACCCACAGGGAGGACATGCACAAAAACTCTGTACAGAAGTAGTACTCTACTCTCAGCATTTACTCAGGATACCTGAAGCTGCTCACTCTGTGCCAGGAAACAAATAGAAATGGTAATTCTTTCTGAAGCTTTATTTGCTTCACCTCTTCCCTGGCTTTCTCATCAAGACCTTTGAATTTGTCAAGAATCTGTTCTGATAACTGATTAGCCTAGCTCTATAGTGCTAGTGTGCTTTTCTCTGCTACAAAGTGACAACCCAGTGTTTATCTCAAAGGATCTTAAGATCTCAGATCTGCGCAACCCATCCATCTGTGTCTGCTCTCATTTTCGTCTCTGTAACGTATGCAGTGAAACTGTTAAAAACACACACACATTTTTGGCTCAGTGGCTATCCCATCTGTCTGGCTTTAATCAGAAATATTGGCCACTGTGTGTAAAGCTGACTTTTAAAGATGCGTTCTAATCAGATGCAGGAGCCGTGAGTGTCGGAGCGAAGCCAGGAATTTGTGTAGGTTGACCCGAGTTTCTCCGCATCCTTCACCTCTTTTCCTCTCCAACTCTCCAATTAAATTTAATTTCCGACAGTCAGGCAGGCTGAAATTAAATGTTTTAACTCTGTGATGGGGATGTGGTGAGGGGGGCAATCTTGTCTGAAGACACTTCAATCTGAAAATGAGTCAGCATGTGAGTCACTTCCACTCTGTCAAGAATGAACAGAAAGATTATAGACGTTTGCATAAAGTCAATAGGAACGTATTAAAATCGGAGCATTTTAAAAACACCATTACATACACCACCCGGCCAAAAAAATAAATAAATCGCACTCACGAATATGTTGTCTCGCCTTTATCCTCGCTTACAGCATGTAATTGTCATACCATTGTTTCAACAAACTTAAGCAACATAACATTTATTTCCATCCAGTGTCGGGTTCATTTCTCACCGACGTCTTGAATCAATGACGGAAAAACTGAACCACTCCATAAAGTCTTCTCCAGCACATCCGAAAACTTTCAATGGGGAAAAATTTCAAACAAGACTCTGGGGGGCCAATACATATGTGAAAATGATTCCTCGTGCTCCCTGAACCAATCGCTCATTATTTGAGTCCTCATTTTATATCCGCGCCATCAGGGAAGATTAATTAATGTTGCTGAGCCTCGACCGGACCAACTGGAGCAACAATACCATGGAGATTACATGCTGTGATCAAGGATGGTCTCCTTGAAAATATTAGAGTGCGGTGCTTTTTTTGGCTGGGCAGTGTACCTCAGAAGTGCGGACTGTGGGGGATTTTTTTGTTGAAGTTCATATTTTTTAAAAGAGTCAGCAAAAACAATATAACTGTTTAATTTAGTGGCAAAATCTCTGTGATTCTATAGAAACGCCTGATACAGAAAATCAGTAGGCTAATAGGAACCGAGGGCGGTACAGTGGCATAATGGTTAGTGAGTCCACCATACAGTAAGAAGGTCCTGGGTTCAAGTCCTGCACTTGGCAATGTTATTTCTGTGTGGACTACAGCGGTAGTGGTTAGCACAAAGGTCCTGGGTTCGAGTCCCGGGCTCAGGAGGGTGTTTCTGTGTGGAGTTTGCATGTTCTTCCTGTGCTTGCGTGGGTTTCCTCTGGGTACTCCGGATTTCTCCCACAGCCCAAAGACATGCACATTAGGCTTATTGGCTGTTCCAAATTGCCTGTAGGTGTGAGTGTGACCATTAATGGTTGTGTGTGTGTTGCCCTGTGGTGGACTAATGAGCTGTTCAGGGTGTACACTGTCTTCACATAGAGTCGGATGAGATAGGATGAGATAGGATGAGATAGGATGAGATCGGATGAGATAGGCTCCAGCCTCCCCACAACCCTAGTAGGATTAAGCAGTTCAGCAAATGTATAGATGGATCTGTTTCCATAAGTTCCTTGCCAGTAATCACCCACTGAACATGCATTGTATTTCCATCACGACTCCGGTTCACCAGTTGCATGTCAGGTACTGTAGTAGTGCGGCCGCGAGTCAGGTCAACCAAACATCAGCAGATGTGAACTGACGTACAGGATAAGAAACGCACGAGTTTTGAATAAAACATGGCCAGCGCACAACAACTGTACAACCAGTGCACAGCTTTGCCTGGTGGAGTCCATTCCGTGTTTTACCCATGCATAAACCAACCACCGGATTGAACGGACGACTTCTGACAAGAAACGCGTTCGCCGAATAAGAAACGTATCAGAAATGCATGCAAATGGAAGCGAAAGGAAAAAAAAAACCTCTCTCGGACAAACGTCCGTTAACACTATTCGCCACGGTATGACTACTCCATTAACGATGTCCAGCTTGCATGACATCATTTCCTGTAATTTCCTGAGCAATGGGAATTTTATATACCGTCCAAGTGTTGGTGAAGTGCAGTCACTTTGTTTTCGACGCGTTCAGAGGAATGTGTTTTCACACTTATTAGCCCAGATTGAATAACATGCTCTCTGTGTGTGTGTGGGTGTGTGTGAAAGGTTATAATGTCGGTTCCAGTTCCATTTGGTTGGCTTCTTTCTGTCTGTGTGTGTACAGGAGCATTAGGGAAATGTGTCCAGGCATTGTGAGCTGGAACGGTGACAGGCTTTGATGGCAAAACACCGAACATCATCAAACAAACATGTTGAAACCATTTCCAAACTCCGCCACCGACTAACCACAGAACCACCAATTTTCTGCATCGGCTTGTTTTCAGGTGTGCATTATGGCTCTGTGAAAGCAGAAAGGACTGCAAGCGATGGGGTATAATTATGTGGTGCTTTGGGAAAACCTGCTGTATGGTGTAGCTGCTGATTTCTAACAAGCAGCACCAAAATAAATAAATAAATAAATATTTCTTTTTTTTTTATGCGCTACTCTCAGAAACCAGAAATATAAACACCAAGTCCCAAGTTTTACATTATAATGTTATTGAATGTTAGCATGGTGGTGTAGTGCTTAGCATGTCCGCCTAACAGAAAGAAGATTCTGGGCTCGAGTCCCAGGCTTGGTGAGGGTGTTTCTCTCTGAAGTTTGCATGTTCTCCCCATGCCTGGATGGGTTTCTTCTGGGTACTCCGGTTTCCTCCCACAGTCCAAAGACATGCACATTAGGATAATTGGCTGCACCCCGCCTTTCACCCAGAGTTGTAAACAAATGAATAAAGAAATGATGAAACAGTCTATATTTTTTAACCCTAAATTGTTGTTTCTTCCTGGTTCACACACACACACACACACACACACACACACACACACACACACACACACACACACTGTTGTTGAACAGCATTCATTCATTCATTCATTCATTCGTTTTCTAAGCCTTTTAAGCCTAATTAGGGTTACGGGGAGGCTGCGCCCATCTCAGCCAACTCTGGGTGAGGGCGGGGTACACCCAGGACTGCTCACCAGACTATTGCAGGGCAGAAATATGCTGACGGCAACCCAATGGCCTGAACAAATGACTGAACAGCATTCAACAGATTTTAAATTTGTAAAGAGCTTCATACAGAAACCTTGACTCAAACACCTTGAAAATGAGTTCAGTCTAAAAAGAAAAACATTCATGGTTGAATGAGTGGGAAGACAATAATACACACACACATACACACACACACACACACACACACACACAGTGTCACACTATAGCACGCTGGTAACTTTTCCAACACCATTTTACAGATAAACTGAAATGACCAGCACCTCTTTTTTGTAGATTTTGTTTACAGGAAGGTTTCTACCAAGGTTTTGTCGATGATAGAAGCGCCAACTCTGTGGGTGCATCCGAAAACCCTTAAACTGCATCCTGGTTTCCCTCACTTGTGTCTCACGCTTGTGTGTTTGTCCCTCCCACTGAGGAAACATGGAGAGACATGAGGAGCACGGAATTGAGGAAATGCGTTTGCGGACAAATGAGACGTTGTTTCCTTTGAAGCATCACACATAGCGACTTCCGCTTCTGATCATGCCTGCACATCTGGAATTGCTGCACTAAGGGGGCTGGCTATTTATACAATGGTGTGCAACTCTTCCAGGAAGGCTGCTCTCATCTATCTTTGTCATTGCACCACACTCCTCGAGGCACAAATGAAAGAATTAGGATGGTCATCAAAAATGGCGAACCAGAAGAACTTCCGGTTCAAGCTAGAATTGGGGACAGAGGAAGCGACAAATAAAGGGTTTGGGATGTTCTGTGTGTTTCCGGTGGAGGTCAGATGACAAACAGCAATGCTAACAACAAAGAGCTGTGCATGGAGTGCATTATCTAATTAATCCAAGTAACTTAAAAGTGAGAAGTTGATGTAATACATAAAGAAGGAGTACTCTTAAATCTTTATATTATGGTTATCAAATATTTTATATATTTAAAATGATCAAATATCCTAGCTCTTATTAATATGAGACTGATACTAAGATTCATTAATTTTGATTGACAGGCACAGAGACCACGCCCCTTCACTGAGACTGAAAGGTAGAGGTCGTCCTTTCCTTTCTTCACTGGGACTAACAAAAAAACAACAACCAGGCTATATAACGTGAAAAGGCCACAATTCTTCTATTGTCTCTAATTCCTTCATGGAGATTGACAGATAGAGAGGCCACGCCCCCTTTACTGGGACTGACTAGCACAAAAGCCACACCTCCTTCACTGCAACTAACAGCACACGACGCCACTTGTTTTTAACCAGCATTGAAAGGTGCCGTATTCACGCTTTCTTCACAATGATTGACAGGTCCAGAGACCACGCTTCCTCAATTCAAACTGACAGGCACATTTGCCCCGCCTCTGGCTTCCCCCAACACATAACCACAGTAAGAAAAGTGAACTCCACATCTATTTCTTCCACATGAAGTAATAAAAGCCGGTGTGCTGACTTGTCTACTTTTGTAAACTCTTTTCCCTCCTGTTCCGTTTGGGTCTGATTGCTTCCAAAAAGTGACACAGGTGATAAATGACACACCGTTCACACTGCCTGCTGCCGAGCCAACGTGAGGGGGGAAAAAAGCCTTTTAAAATATAAGCCAAGGCGATCATGCTTTTCTTTTGCACACAAAAGCTGGGATGCAGCAAACTTCCAATTCTATAAAGTGCCATCCATTCCACATTTTGAACACTGACCCATTTCAGAACTTTGCCTCCTCTCTATCCCATTCATTGATTAAAATTATAAAAAGTGCTAAGCTCGGGACTTCACCTCTATCCGAACCTATAAGAGGGCTCCGGGAACTTAAAAGCTATTTTTCAGATGGCTGACTATCAAACGACTTTCCATACAGCCTGTTACGAGTTTCTTAATAGGCTACTTAAAATTTGCTGATCAGGTTTTTAACTACCTTTTTCACTACATTTCTACTTTTTTCCCTACTTTTTTATGATCAGAAACCATTTTTACCCTGTAGTGAAACCAGGCTGACACCAAAAGGAAAGTACCCCACCCCCACCCAAAAGGAATAAAAACCCTGTCCTTTCTCTTGCTATTAACTGACTCCTTGGGTAATTCACCTCAATTCATTCATTCATTCGTTAATTCATTCATTTTCATAGCCGCATCTTCCTAATTAGTGTCAAAGAGAGGCTGGCACCCATCTCAGCTGACCCTGGTTGAAGGCAGGGTACACCCTGAACAGCTCACCAGGCCATTGTAGGACCAACACACATACAACCATTTAATCCCCGGGCTCGGGTGTTTCTGTGTGGAGTTTGCATGTTCTCCTCGTGAGATCATGCAAACTCCCCACAGAAATACCCTCGCCGAGCCCGGGACATAGGAAACTTAGGATCTGCTTGCTGTGGGGCGGTTGTGCTAACCACTATGCCGCCCTGGATGCACCTCAAAGCCCCCAGATTTCATCCTCATTTCCCTCACTTGTATCTTATCCCTGCATCTTAGTCCCTCGCAACAAGGAAACATTCATTCATTCATTCATTTTCTGAACCGCTTATTCCTAATTAGGGTCGCGGGGAGGCTGGCGCCCATCTCA
>JBCNYH010000026.1:39040229-39050321 GCA_039654325.1 Tandanus tandanus
GTGTGTGTGTGTGTGTGTGTGTGTGTGTGTGTGTGTGTGTGTGTGTGTGTGTGTGCGTGTGTGTGTGTGTGTGTGCACGTGTGTGTTACTGTAACATTAGGAACACATGTTTTGATTTTGTGTGATTTTATTCCCCCCCACATGATTTATTTATGTTTATTTATATGATTTGTTTTTCTCATGTGACTCTTTTATGCACAATCGTTTCATTTGAACTTTTTTATGTGAGAATTTTTTTTTATACATTTTAAGTTTTGTTTAATGCACATAACAGAGAACTGTGGGAGTATTTTGTTAGCTTTCATGCGGAGGAAAAACATGACTGACAGAAGAAACTGTAATCTCCTGCTACACACACACACACACACACACACACACACACACACACACACACACACACACACAAGCATCCAGATGATAATGCATCCTGTTCTCGTTTATAACTAAAAACACCAATCAGAAGCTTTTATTATACGCGAAATATTCAACATGCGGCTCATTTTCAAACCTTAAATATCAGTCTGCACTTTCCAAAGGTAACGTATAAATAAATAAACAAACAAATCAATAAATAATTATTCCTCATTTCTATCATTATTACCGCAGCCAAGGTGGTTTGTTTGTTTGTTAGTTTGTCTGTCTGTCTGTCTGTTAGCAACATTACTCCAAAACTTCTGAACGCATTTTGATGAAATTTTCAGGATGAGTCAGAAATGATCCAAGAAAAAATTGATCAAATTTTGGCAGAGATCCGGATTATTGTCTGGATGCAGGGAATTTTTAAAGCTTTCTTCCTGAGTTATTGTGTCCAGACCACACCGAAGCGTAACTTCCAGGCTTGCGTTCGTTGGTGTAATCTCATTCCTTTCCCTTTCTGTACACCTTTAGGCCAAATATCACAAAAATAACCCAGTTATTAAAACTTCCTCTTCCGAGCACAAGGCCTCTAATTCAAGGCAGGTCCTGTACACAATACAATCATATAAATGGCTGCGCGTTTGCATTGGGGGTCAAATAATAAACAAATGATGCATTTGTAAAAATGGTGTATTTCTTACAATACCATATCGGGGAATTGAACGGCCTTGGCGGAGGTCTGCGCTCTTCTGTTTTTTATTTTTATAGTTTTTCTGGTTTTTATTAATGTGTGCATGAAGGCAAAAAAAGAAGGATAATTTATAAATTAATAATTAATAAAGATTTCTCATGACTATAAAACTTTGGAGTGATGGTGGTGTTTATTAATGAACTTCTTACATAAAATAATGCTGGTTCCAATTAACTAAATATGTTCATTCATTCTGAATGACTGGCCAGTTCGGGGCTGGTGGTGTAGTGGCTAGGTTGCTGGGCTCATGATTGAAAGGTTGTGGGTTCAAATCCCTGTTAGACCCATACTGTGCTAATGCCCCAGTCACACATGTGACGATTTGCAGAACTTATGCCAACGTTTGACAGATTTCTATAAAACGCTTGTTGTTGATGTTGTTCCAGTTTTGAACATGCACATAACTTATTAATAACTTATCCAGAACCTTTCGAAAACTTATAACCAACTCATATCCTTATCTCTAGTGTATATATAGATGTATGTAGACGTATCTGACATGTTCCGGACGACCACAGAACTTTTACTCGACGTCTTTCTATCTTACAGTGAACGTATTATGGGCGTGTTGGCAGCGTTTAGAGGGATTGGGATATAAAATGGGGTTCAAACGAGGTACCGATCGGTACTCCTCAAGACTCCATCATTGACTATTGTTGGTCATAAGTTGCGAACGCCGCCAACATGCTAGGCGTTTGTTAGAATAAGTTATACGTAGGTTCAAAGTATGCTAGACATTATATTCAACTTATGAGTAACTTACAGATAACTTACCTTCAACTTCTGGCGAGCGTATGCGGAGCGAATGAGCCATACACTAGCACATGTAAAAAAAAAAATTCAACGACCTCGCCACACTACGACTTATACCAGCGTGCTGTAAACGTATCCATAACTTATTCGACATACGCCACATTTCTTATACGTTGGCATACGCTGGCAAAATCGTCATGTGTGACAGGGGCTTAAGACCCCTGGGTAAGGTCTTAATTACATGTGTGTCTCTGTCCACCGAGCAGTAAAACTGGGTACCAGTAAAAATACTGGGAAGGTTAATTGTAAGGGAGTTGCGTCCCATCCAGGAGGAGTTGAACTCCTAGCTGCTTCACGCTACGGAAACCAGGGATAAGGTCCAGCCTAATAAACCAGTAGGCTCGGGTGTAAAAGCCCAACAGCGTTTTCACCTAACAAATGAGTGAGTGAGGTCCGTATTCTCCACTCTTTTGGTGAAGGTCTGTTTATCCTTTCACGACGAGACAAAGTACTGTTACAAGGAATCCTGTAAATGTTGTAAACACTACACATGACCTGTCTTGTTCCCACATGTTTAATATGACCACTCTTCCTTTCACTCACATGGCTTGTTCTGTCACATTCGCAGAAGCCCCAGCGCTGTAGCTTTTACCCAGGCTCTATAAAAGCTTTTCTGAAGAAAGAAAAAAAAAACAAAACCCCTGTATTTGCATCAGTATTTGTACACCTGAGAACGCATTGTGTTTTTATTCCGAATGAAGCATTCATACCAGGTTGCATTCGTAGTCTGGCTCTGAAATGCAAATGACAACCGAGCTGCTTTTGTTTTTGTACACCATCCACTCCCATGCTGAAATCGGTCTTTGAAGAGCCATGAAAGCAAAACAGAAGCTCCAGGAGCTCGCTGTGGCTCCGAAACACACTAAAGCACTGAAGAATCAGTGCCCCGGACCAGCTGTCAGGATCACAAAGTGAACAATTAGCATCCAGAATAAAAATACAAGGATTGCGCGATGGGGGGACACAACAGTGATCACGGGAACATGACGGCACATTCGGAACTCATCTCATTATATCCTAATGTTCATCCTCCTTCCAGTGTCACAGATATGCTGGCTTCAGGACGTGAGACATGCTGTTCGTCTCACTTCCTGTTGGATTGTTCTCCACAGTGTCCCGTAAGCATGTGAAATTTGAGGATGGCGTCAAGTGAATGCAGCTAAACTGAAACATGATGAATAAATTTAGGCTTCTTTTCTGGCTTAACAAGCTTTTAATGCATGAGGGGATAGATTTGAGTTCCTCGAATGAACAGCACGGGTTCACGTGGAACTAAATGAATTGAACTGAAATAGAGCTGAGTCATAAAATACAGCCCTCCGAGACGGCAAACAACGACAATAATGAGAACAGAAATCAATAATTGGCATATTTTTGTGCAGTGTGTCGCTCCACAGTTAAGGGAACATTAATTCAGCAAATGAAAATACTGCACGCCATTGGAGCTCAACGTTGGGACCCAAAACATGAAACGTACTCATGATCAAGCTGAGTGCTTAGTCCTGATTATTAATCATGACAACATCCAACTATTCAATCATGCTGCCATTCATCCATCCATCCATCCATCCATCACCTATAGCCCTTATCCTGTTAGAGTTATCCAGTTGGAGCCAATCCCAGTTGAGTTTGCGCAGGCTCCACCCCGGACAGCTCATCAGTCTACTGCAGGCCTCACACAGAGACGAACAGAGACGAACTACTCCCTTACTCACTCACTCTCATTTGCCGAACCGCTTAATCCTGTTAGGGACGCGGGGAGGCTGAAGCCTATCTCAGCTGACGCCGGGCAAAGGCAGGGTACACCCTGAACCAGACCATTGCAAGGCCAACACACACCCAACCGTTCACACTCACATACAGGGGCAATATGGTACAGCCAACAGACCTAATGTGCATGTCTTTGGACTGTAGGAGGAAACCAGAGTACCCAGAGGAAACCCACACAATCATAGGAAGAACATGTAATTTCCACACAGGAACATCCTCCTATTCACATCAATGGGTAATACATACCCATAACATAACGCTTGTAGACTTGGGCTGTGGAAGATAACGAGTAAGTTTGGCTGCCCTGATAAGTTCATCACTATGGTGCGTCAATTCCATGATGGCATGCTCGCTCGAGTACTGGACAAGGGAGACTCTTCCGTGGCATTCCCAGTTACCAATGGAGTCAAGCAAGGCGTCGTTCTTGACCCCACACTGTTCAAACACAAACATTAACACTGCACTAAAGCGTCTACGTGATGTCCTTGGTCTAACAACAATGGGTAATGTATTGTAGCCAGTTGACCTAATATGCATGTTTTTAAACTGTCAAAGGAAACTGGGGTACCCAGAGGAAACCAAAAACATGCCAACTCAACCCTGCCTCTGATAAAATTTCATAAAAATCCACACAGACTTTTCCTGCTAACAAACACAGAGAGAGACCTAACGAAAAACACAATACCTTGGGCAAGGTAATTAAACCAGTTGGTTTGTTAGTTTGCTGTAGGAACGTAATAGTTTCTTCTAGATTAAGTACCCATCCATGGCTCCGGTTGAGATTCAACCAAATCGAGACTCTAGAAAACGATCTCAGGGCTTTCCTAATCTGTGTTCTTGGAATAAAGGAACTTCGTGAGTTAGATTGTTCTAACTGGCCGTCTCCTGCGGCTCGCCAAACACCCTCAAGGTACATGTGTTTAAGTGTAATTTTACATCCTGCCTGAGTTTCCACTGCAAAACAGAATGCAGGTTTAGGCATGGGTACATAGTGGAACACAAATAAATAAATAAATAAATAAATAAACAAATAGTCAGATGTTCCATCAAGTAGCAAAACAAAATTGGCCATGCTGTCTGGTTGCATAGACAGATGGAATACTGTCTGCCTATCACTTGTCAGTCAGAGTGACACTAGCTAATCATGGCCATCTTTGTGTTCATGTTTATAAATTACAATAGATAGCAATTTTCTCAGAGTATATGTTAGGCTGATGTGTGATGCAGTGCGATGCCCCTGTTCGGAAAGATCCTGTTATCTGGGTTCGCATGCCAAGAAAAAAAGCATGTTTTAGCCTTCCCCCTTCTGTGGTCACATGGTCAGGAAAATGATTTATATAGGGCCACATTGTCATCCTGCTCAACACTTCCCACAAAACAATACTGTAACTCCCAGAACTCCTTGCACCAATCCCAGTCACCTGATTTCTTACCTTTATCATATGATTATACTCACACCAGTTCCTTATACACCTGATCACCTTATGACCTTGTTTAGTGATATACCGAGCCTTTCATGTTTATCTCGTTAGCTTTTCTGTGGATAAAGTGTTGCTGTATCCAGTTACATTTATCTGCCTGTGCTGTACCTGTTTCCCTGTTGCTGAACTATGCCTGTTGTCTAACCATCATTGTGGGTTTGTCTCTAACATTCCTGATTGCCTGTGTCTTTGAACTGTTCCTTTTTATATTGTATTATATCATAAATATCTGTATTGCAGACTTAAGTAAATTGCTGCTTTTATCTGCAGTTGCATCCCATTGTCTTCTTGATCAGTATTTTTAAGGCATACAAATAATTCTTAACATTGCTGTGCTTGAAAGTGGTCAAGAACCGGCATTGTTGGCTCAGTGGTTAAGGCTCAGGATTACTGATCCAAAGGTCGGTGGTTCAAGCCCCAGTACAAGCAGCCACTGTTGGGTCCTTGAGCAAGACCCCTAACCCTCAATTGCTCAGTTGTATTTACAAAAAAAAATTATGAATGTAAGTCACTCTGGTTAAGGGTGTCTGTGTAACGCTGTAAATGTAAGAAATCACGCATCACTTGTGTAGCTTCTGTCAAAAACTTGGGTGAAGGTTTACTTAGTCTGTTCTCTGCCTAAGATTATAAGCACTTAAAATACTTTTCTCAACCTACCATAACAGAACACAGTTTCCAAGAGCAAGTGCTTGTTCCTGCTAAATGAGCACATTGTCCCGTATCGCACAGTAATTACCAGCTAGATGGTGCAGGACATATTTCCTCTGCAACATGTGAAGACATCCTTTGTAAATTGCTGCTCATACTCCATTACTGGATAGCACAGCAAACTCAGAGGAAAGCACTATCCACCCTCTTCCACATACAGAAACTTTCCAATGACCACGATTGACTAAAGTCACTGTGATTGACAGGGGAGACAAAGCATGCCATCCTTCCTATTCATAAAGCATGCCCCAGTCAGCCATGGATTTTGCTGACTTTGAACAATAACAACAACAAACGAGAAACATAATCAATAAGTGCAAGGAACCTTGAATACAGAGCATGGGTAATGTATCAAATACAGAGGGCCCTGTAAGGGTATTGCTTTTAATTACCCATGTGCTCATGGGACTTTCAAGGTCATTTTAGGTCAAAGGTCTCATTTGAAAATCTAGATATTGTTTCCTATTAGTGGTCCATCGTAACGGCATGTTTATTAGCTCTCGTTTCAAAGTTTTGGGCACTTAAAATCCTATGAGCTTGTTTTTGACCTTTCAAAGTTACTCAAGGTCAAAGGGTAATAAGCTGTTTGGAATAATCTGTCTCTCATTGCATCTAGGCGTCTATGGCACTCTGTTTCTCAGATAAACAATTTGAATTTTAACATGGGAAATATCTATCTCCAAAAAGTTGTGACCTTGACCTCTGACCCAGACATTCAAAAATCATATCATGTCTGGGACTCAGGTAGGATAGTGTTACCACCAAGTTTGGTGAGAATGGGTGTAGCTTGTATGGGTGTGGTCTGGGATTTGTTCACAAACAAACTGACAAAGACCAGTGATTATCATGCAACAGTCAAAACAAACCTACAAACAAACAAACTAATTAATAAGTAAATAAATATAATAGATGCGGCTGAGAGGGGCGCCAGCCTTCCTGTGACTCGCGAGGATTAAGCGGCTTACAGAATTAATGAATGGGTGAATGAATATAATAATAATAATAATAATAATAATAATAATAATATTCAACTTAGATAAGTAAATATCTCATTTCTTGGCATATTTTTTAAATGTCTGAATGCTTTTTTTTGTTTGTTTGTTTGTTTTTTTGGACCACCTATGATATATAAAATCAAATAAAATATCAGAGACACATTCCAGCCCACTTCCTGCAGCAGTGGAAATGTGATCTGTCATCCTGTGACGATCTCCAGGTGGTCTGCAACTCTCTTATGCAGATGAGTCTCAGGCTTCTACACCCACTTCCCTTCAGAGGTTTCGCCCAGGTTCTTACTGTGATTAAAACAGGAGGGGGCACAATTACAGAAGCATTATTCAGTTCGCATGAAAAACAATGTGGAATGTTTCACGACACCTGCAGTGGTCATGTTTCGCCTGTTTAAGGATCTCTACGGTTTCAGTCATCATCACGGGAGAAAGATGACCTAAAAGAATTCCACATCCGTCCTTCTGAGAGTTGAAAAACACACACAAAAAAAAAAAAACCCCGCAGAATTCACTTCCCCGAGGGGCAAACTGACAAGACAGTGAATGTCTGCCTGTAATTTGATGAAGCCACCATGGATGAAATGTGTTATGAAAAAAGTGTATGTCATTTAAGATGATGATAGAAGGAGAAACAAAAAGTTATAAAGGGGAAAAAGAAGGGAAAAAAAGACTTTGTTGCCATGCAAGCTGTATTGATTTACAGCACCACTGTCAGGGGAAAGAAAATATTTCACCTTATGTGCAAACCCCATGACATGAAAAAACGCTTCATTGACTGTAGGTGGATTTGTAAAATTGTATTTATTAGCATAGAATTGACAGAAACATGTGTATGAGATGCAGAGAAAGATGCTGGAATGCAGAGACAGGCACTAATCCCATGACTAATACCACAAAAAATCAACACTGCTAAGACAATGTTGGACTTCAGAGGTGAAGCAACAAGCAATGGGTATAGAAGAGAGGGGGGTGGAGAGAGAGAGAGAGAGAGAGAGAGAGAGAGAGAGAGAGAGAGAGAGAGGGGAAGAGAGAGAAAGAGAGAGAGAGAGAGAGAGATGATGAAGAAATTTTCCAAAATCCTCAACACCATCACACGGAGAGCGCAAACCTCAACACCATCACACGGAGAGCGCAAACCTCAGCAAAGCCTAGCAAGCCTTCATATGAACCAAAATGACAAAAGTCTCACAATGTTAAATAATACTTAAAAAAAAAATCCTGAATCCAGAATTTGATCTGGATCCTCTCCATAATCATACGAAATCTTCCTTGTCCAAAAGCCCCGCCTCTGGTACATATTGCATAAAAATCGGCACATAGCCTTTTGCGTAATTCTTCTAACAAACATACAATCTGAGGGGAAAACATAACCTTTGGGCCGGAGGATTTAAATCAAAGTGTCATGGATTCGTGGATGGATTCAGAGGAGGAGCAGGAGTTGAAACTGAGGACTCTTATGGCTTTGCGTGGTCAGCTGGTAGGTAATCATGAGCAGGAGCTCTATTAGATTACATCAACCTGAGTCCCAGAGTCACATTCAACAAAACCAATGAGGCAGCATCAAGACCTCTCGTGTCCAGCCTGAGGCCTGTTCTGTTTCCCCTCCTGTCTCTCCTTCTCCTGCAGGGGATCTCAGTCTGTCTCCGGGCTCTGCAGAAGATGCTGCTCCACCTTTGGGATTCACAGTGAACTTCAATTCACCTCCTAGTTTCATAGATGTTTCTCACAGCCTTGTTTCCTGGAGGATGTAGCTCCTTACTCAACTTCTGGCTTTGTAGAGGACATCACTCTCCTCCTTTGCTTTGCCCCGTAAGCAATTCCTTCAATCACTTTGTCCCAGCTTGCTTTGCATGCGCAGTACGGTCAATGCAGTTTTGTTAACGCCCCTAGATCAAGTCTTGTCTTCACCCAGTGTCTTGTATTTGGTTTATTCCAAAGCTGGGTCCAATCAAGAGCAAAAAGAATTCAAGAAAATCCTTAAACAACCAATGCTAAGGTCGCACATAGCCAGTGGATACTTGAGAACCAAGGCTGGGGTCACCGTAGCCATTCTGTGGCCATTTAAGCAGATTGTGGTGGTGATCTGCCACAAAAATACGCATGGAGGAAACATGCACTTGGAGCATGAGCATCTGTGATGAATATGTTGTAGCTGTCATGTTTGCTTGCAGTGTCTACAATGCATACGTGTTCCATGTACAGTTTAACCTTCATGAAAATCTACGTTAACATCCGATAGCCCATGTTTGCCTCACGGATGCCTTCGCAGTTGCAAGGGTTGAAGTGATTAGTAAATCATTTTCAATATGACCAAATTTTCCATGTCCCCCCAGTCCGATTCTCAGGATCGATCACAGAACATTCAATCATTCATTCATTCATTTTAAAAACTGCTCAATCCTACTAGTAGGGATTTGTAGGGCGGCTGGAGCCCATCTACGCCGACTCTAGGTACACCCTGAGCAGCTTGACAGTCCATTGCAGGTCCAACACACACGCAACCATTCAGACTCACGGTTAACATCAACACTTACTAGATGATGCGAAATTGATCCCTGGAAGGCAAAACATTCCCTACCGTCACCTCATAATTCCAGCTATATGAGACCGAGGCCTAAATTGATTTGCATGTATGATTTAATACCAGCTATTCAAAGACAAGTACAAAAGAATACATAGTGATATTTGTTTATTTTTTGTTGAGCTGTTTGCAATTCAGAATCAAATGCCTTTCCAGAGGTTAATAGGAAACAATTATAATATTGCCGCTAATGATAAAAAGACTGTGAATTTTAATCCCAGAACTCTCTGAGAGCTGCTGTCATGCCCTTAAGTAACTGCTCAGTTAATTATTAAGCTTAAATAGCTAAGAGCTAATTATCAAGCTTGTTATCAAGCTTTATTTAGATAATTATCAGATAATTATCTGTCTTGGATTGGATTCTGCTGCAGTGACATCTGCCAGATAATATCAATGCATTTCAAATGCAACAAAATAATACTGTTTACAAAATGATGCCTATCATCATCATCATCATCATGATGATGATGATTATTATTATTATTAATACAGCTATTATTATTATTATTATTATTATTATTATTATTATTATTATTAATACAGCTATTATTATTATTATTATTATTATTATTATCATTATTATTATTATCATTATTATTATTATTATTATTATTATTATTA
>JBCNYH010000026.1:39051705-39063225 GCA_039654325.1 Tandanus tandanus
AACCCAGTTAGCTGCACTATATATATATATATATATATATATATATATATACAGAGAGAGAGAGAGAGAGAGAGAGAGAGAGAAAGATGTGTTTTTTTCTTTCATAGACTGTATAGTGGAGGAATTTGCTTTGATTGAATAAAACGGCTCTTTGATTTTGAATCTACGTCTCTTGGGGAATTGACCTGTGTCCGCCACGACAACTGCTTTACGGGAACTAATAATTAGTCGGCCTGTACACCCATTCTTCAAGGTCCTTTATATTTATATCCTGATGGGTGTGGTTTCTTCTAGGGTGGCTCCGCCCTCCCTTCCCCCAGACTCAAGGGCTCATTACATTGTCTGATGATGATAATGATGATGATGATAATGATGGTGATGATGATGATGATGATGATGATGACTAAGCTTGCAAATGATATTTTATAACATTCACAATCACCAGATTTCAAACAAATTGCACACGTCTGTATAGGAGGCTGTGAGGTGACCTGGTTTTTAAAGAAATAATCAGTATATCATGGCTTTCTTTTTCTTTTTTTTCTTTTTTCTTTAGAAGAGAAAAAAAATGAAACTGCTGCCATGGTAATATTTTATTCTGAATGTCAGAAAAACGAATGTTTGGAGATTTGTCAGTCTGAAATGATTCCCATTCAGACGAATTCTAACACTTCTGCTACACATCAGTCAAGAACCTTTTCATATCCACAGTGTTTATTCTGTTTGGATGAAGCCCTGGAATGTGTTTTCCACCTCAGTACAGGCGGGAACACAGCAATCACACTCGGCTGCGAGAGCATCTGCGTGAGGTCACTTCAGTCCATTTCTAAGTGAACTTTACTAAGAAAGTACTTGAACGAGTTCTGATGTTTGAATCAATGATTTGGCGCTGAATGTGAATTCTCCGCCTTCAGTCTAAATTTTTACACAAACTTCAAAAATTTTGTTTACCGTATGTTATATACATATGTTTTTTTGTTATGTTTTGTTTTTTTTTTGGCTTAGTGGAAGCACCCCAAATGATTGTAGACTGTCCGTGTGTTTGTTAGCAATATTTGGTAAAGGTTATTATTTTATGAGGTTTCTACCAGAGGCGGGGCTTTGAACAAAGAAGACTCCATTAGATTTTGCAGATGATCTGCAACAAATGATGCATCCGGATTTATAAACGAATCTTTAACATTGTGAGACAGAATTATTTGTTTTTTTTGGTGTGGTATTACAGCAGGCCCAGCAGGGGAGGGGTGGGCGGTGCTTGGTGGGGCTTTGCGCTCTGTAAGTGTCCTTGTTTGTTGTTTTTTTGTAGTTGTTGTTGTTTTTTTTGTTTGCTCCATTACATGAAGTGGAAGAGCACATGAACCAATTTTGCTCTGATTCAGAATCAACATTTACATTTACAAAGCAGGGCAGCCTTTAAACGTTTTTGGACACTTTAGGACAAAGGAGCTGGTGCTTTCTTTTTTCTTGGTGACAGAACAAGCTGCACATTCTGTCTGGTTGCATGTCTTACAGTGCTTTTTAAATATAAATTATATATATATATATATATATATATATCTGTAAGAGTAACCATATAATGCATTTATTGATGCATGTATTTACTGATCACGACATGCTTTCAACATGTGTGCAGTAGAGCTGTGTTCATCTGTCCTACATTCTTTTATAACCCTCATACATATAGACAGCTTTCAGCACAATGTCACCACAGAGGTGCCTGCTTGACTCGAGGGCAGAACGCAGCACTCTTCAAAGCACAGATGACGACGCCATGTTGTGCACCAAGCAAAGAAAAAGCTGAATGAAACAATGTTTAATATTCTGAGGGGATCACATGGCTTTACAAAGAACCGCAGGAGATTATAGATCCAGGCCTTCAGATGAAAGGGCAGACGGGGGCTCTGATGGTCCAGAATGCAACAAGGTGTATTTTTCTGTTCGCTAACATCAGCTATCCAATACAACACTTAGCACTGTGTGATTTTATATAATGAAAATTTAATTAATAATATTGCCAAAGTCCCAGCCTAACTGACTGACTGACCAATGAAATTGTCATTCTACATGGCTAATGCTAATGTTGGCTATTGTAAGTGTAGCTATGTTGCTAATGATAGCTTTAAGTGTGTGTCATTTCATCCTTCGTCTGCAGCAAATTACATTTACTGATTTATTCTTTCATTTATTTATTCTTTGAAGCATTTGAAACTACTAGGGTTGCATGGGGCTGAAGTCTATCTCAGCCGACTCTGGGTAAGGACAAGGTACATCCTAAACAGCTCGCCAGTCCATTGCATGGCCAACACACATACACTCACGCAACCATTCACACCCTGGGGCAATTTGAAACAGCCAATTAGCCTAGTGCGCATGTCTTTGGACTGTGGGAGGAAACCAGAGTACCAAGAGGAAACCCACGTAAGCATGGAAAAGACCATGCAAACTCCACTTCGAAATGCCCTCGCCAACCCTGAGGGTCTCCAGTGTCAGTGCTTGGTATCAGTCAGTACAACGTTTTTCATGATTTTGCTTCTTGGTTTGGTCTGTAATATGTGAAGCTGCATTTTTTGTCTTATTAACCTTAAGAGAAAAAAAAGATTAGCCTGAGTTCCTGCTTGAAAAGAACTGAATGCACTGAAAAGGCAAAGCTCACGGTGACGGCGCCACCACGTCCCAGAGGTCAGTCTGAGAGAAGGAAGGAGGTAGTGAGGTGAAAGATGTTTGCCCTCGGGATACACGTTTCAGTGTGAGGAGAACACAAGCCGTCACTTTGTGCAGCGGATGATGTGTGATGACAGTGAGTGACAGCAACACGCACTGGCTGTCTTGTTTCTGAGAAACGCTGACATGTTAAAGACATCTCCGTCTCCTTTTACACTCCATCCAGGAAGCCTCGAGACACTGCTTTGATGATGTGCTTTACAATAATGTTTAGGAATACTCGCTTACATAATATTTAAACATCCAGTCGTTTTGGCATTTAAAAACTTTATTAAAACATATTACGACATCAGATGTTCTCCCCGTGCTTGGATGGGTTTCCTCCAGGTTCTCCGGTTTCCTCCCACAGTCCAAAAACATGCACATTAGCCTAATTGGCTGTTCCAAATCACCCCTAGGTGCGAGAGTGAGTGTGAATGGTTGTGTGTGTGTGTGTTGGCCCTGCGATGGCCTGACAAGCTTTTCAGGATGTACCCCGCCTTCGCCCAGAGTCGGCTGAGATAGGCTCCAGCCTCCCCGTGACCCTGATAAGGATTAAGCGGCTCAGAGAATGAATGGATGATGAATCAGGACATCTGCTACAAAACGTGTATTAGCGGCGGTATTGTAATCATCAGCGTTTATTTGTCTGTTTGATTTCTTGTGATCAAAACCCTGACCACCCTCATGCACGGATTTTCACCAGCATTGGTGGAAACACTAACCTACCTGAGTCCCAGAGCTGATTTGATTTTGGAATGTCAAGGTTAAAGGTCAAGGTCAGAGCAAGGTCATAAACGTTTTGGAGGTGGAGCACTAAAACTTTGAAATGAGTGTCGGTATATTGGGTGCTACTTTAAGCAAAGGCTTTTGAAAATATTTTCTAAAGCAAGGGGTTTTAGGTGTTGTGGCACCTGGGGAGCAGTTGGGGGTTAGGTGCCTTGCTCAAGGGCACTTCAGCCATTAAGGTGGAGGAAGGGAAGGTGCTGCTCACTCCCCCTGCCGCCACACATTTTTCCTGCTGGTTCAGGAATCAAACCAGTGACCTTTAGGTCCCAAACCCGCTTCTCTAACCATTAGCCCATGGCTGCCCCAATGCTTCCTGTGCATGAGTGCCTTTCCTTGGGGTTCTCTGGTTTCCTCCCTCCTTCCACACTTATAGTAGTGGCCAGATTACTCATTCAATTATTCATCCCAGTAGGGTCACAGGGAGGCTGAAACCTATCTCAGCTGACTCTGAGTGAAGGCAGGGTACACCCTGAACAGCTCAGCAGTCTATTACAGGGCCAACACACACAGCCAAGTCGCTTGATTTAAAATCTAGAAGCTTTAACAGTTCCTCGTTTCTATCCAATCAGTCTGGATGCTGCATTTCATTTCATTCTTATTTTCCAAGCTTAAACACTACCTCTATTTGAAAGCACAAGAGCATCATGACGGCTGTATTTCACTGTTCAGGTTCTCACCAACTCATACACTCTCCAAGATGGGTAATTAAAACCACTGGATCGTTTTGCTGAAACATCTGTTCCACACAAAACAGCTTTCGGTTGTCTGGGAACGATTTTGCTAAGTGCGATTAACTGCTGAACAAATGACGGCGCCCAGTCAATATCTGTAAACGCGGCGAACTGCTAATGCTCCCGAGTGGGTGTGCAGGAGAGGAAGGAAGAACAGATGATGACGGTGAGGTAGAGGACGAGTGAGGAAGGAGAACGAAAAGTGCTGGACAGATCAGCGCAGCAATTGTCTTCTCTTTCATCAAAACAAAAGGTGAAGGTTAGCACAGAAAGTTGAACAATTTAAGTTTTATTATTACTTTTTAAAACCATTTTTTTTTTTTGCAGTCCAAGTTGCTGGTAAAAAAAAATATGCAACTCTTTCTGGTCAATCAGAATCCAGAATTCACAATTTCACTCATTATTGATCTTAAATGCACAAACACTTTCATCTTTCTCAATTAAAATCTTGTCGGGTGGAAAAGCTGCCAGCTTTAACTACATCACTGATGTGTTTCTGAATTCTCTGGAAACGTTAAAAAGAAAAACCCAGCAGAGTTTATTGGAAGTAGATCTTTCTACACTGTACTTATGTCCTCGTGATGGCCTTTCTGAGAAGATTTCCAGTCCATAATTCAAACCCTTTCATTTCAATGTCTTTTGAGAGCTTGTTAACAGAAACGTGATGTTTTTATGTATTCAGATGGAGACTGAAGACAACAGCCATCGCAACTCTGTAATAAATTGGTCAAATTACACATGAGGGTTTCAAAACTCTCTCATCATCATCATCATCATCATCATCATCATCTTCTGCTTGATCCGGGGACGGATCGCGATCGCTCTCCCCAGCCACTTCCTCCAACTCTTCCAGGGGGACACCGAGATGTTCCCAGACCAGCCGAGAGACGTAGTCCCTCCAGCATGTTCTGGGTCGACCCCGGGGTCTCTTCCCGGTTGGACGTGCCCGAAACACCACACCAGGAAGGCGCTTAACAAAGCAGTTAAAAACTATCTATCAAGTTTATTCCATGCTGATACAGTCTGAAAGGTAGGATTGAAGGAAGAAATGACCAGTAGACAAATAACAGTTAAATGTATAGGAGGAAATAAAAAGGAAGAGAAATCGAATAGTCACTGCTGGAAAAAAATCTTGTTTTAAAGCAAATAATAGGAATTGAATGTAATCAATGACCAGAAATATGTGCTTTAGCAAACATAGGGAACGCCCAAGTGCAATCTTTTTACAATATACAGAACCATCTCTGTTGTAATATATACGTAGGTAAACGATTGAATGAGGGAAAGGTGGAATATGGGGAGGATAATGAAAATGCAAATGTTGCATATCAGAAATGCATGGCAACCCAGGGCAGGATGCGAATAAGTATTTGGTAAAAAGAAATGATCTATAATTGAATTAGGGACACGGTCATATGGGAGAAGTTAACTCGTAAACAGAATTCAGAGTTCAAGGCTACAGGTAATAACTAGAGCAGCACTCATAAAGTGGAAGAACCCACAACCCATAAACCGCCACCAGTACTGCAGCATTGACAATGTAGTTAATAGGCCCCATATAGATACTGCCATTAATTACCCATGTGCTCGTCTTATGATGTCCTGTAATACGTGGGCATGTCCAAATTAGTTTCTTTCTTTCAAAGGATTTACAAAATGGTTCGAGTTTGACCTTTGAAGGTCACTGAAGGTCAAAGGTCACTGACTCATTTGAAAGTCCATATATGGTTTCCTATTAGTGTTTCATAGTAACGGCATATCGATTGGCATTTGTTTCAAAATTATAAGCACTTTATTGAGACACTTTGTTTTTTTGACCTTGCTCTGACCTTAACCTTTGACCTAGACATTCCAAAATCAAATCATCTTTGGGACTCAGGTTGGGTAGTGTTCCCACCAAGTTTTGTGAAAACCCATTCATGGGTGTGGTCATTATTATGTTCATAGAGAGACAGACCCATAAAAGCCAGCAATTACTTAAAACAATAATTAACCGGGTGGCACAGTGTCGTAGTGGTTAGCACATCCACCTCATAGGAAGAAGGTCCTGGGTTCCAGTCCCGGGGTTTAGGCATTTTGTCATGGAGTTCGCATTCTCACCCAATGCTTGTGCGGGTTTCCTCTGGGTGCTCCGGTTTCCTCCCACAGTCCAAAGACATGCACATTGGGCAAATTGGCTGTTCCAGATCTGCTCCTATCTGTGAGTGTGAATGGTTGCATATGTGTTGGCCCTGCAATGGTGTGCGCCACTTTTGCCCAGTGTCGGCTGAGATGGGCGCCAGCCTCCCTGCGACCCTAATAGGATTAAGTGGCTTGAAAAATGAGTGGGTGAGTGAGTGAGAATTTTCCAAACATAAGCGATCTTTAAATGGCTTGAACATAAGACCCAGCGCCACAGGCTGGCAAGAGACATTCCGACAATATTCTCAATAAAGATACAGGAAATAAATATAAATCAGTCTGGGGTTCCTGTTGCGTGTAAGGGGGGCCGGACATCAAGGTTAGTGAAGTACAAGAACGATGTTAACCACCTGTGTTTTCTGGGGCAGTGGTTGAGGGCATTCAATTTTTTTGACATGCTCTTAAACACTCCAGTGGGCATTAAAGAGGAAAAAAACACACTACAGAATAGGTTGGGAGTGTAGCACAGAGCTGGTGGGTGTTGAACTCATGAGCCTCAAGCTTTAAACTTTATGAGAGAGAGAGAGAGAGAGAGAGAGAGAGAGAGAGAGAGAGAGATAGCACTAGTATGCTGTAAATGCTGCTTAGGATGATTGATAGGGAACCCAGCTGAACAGAAGGGGAACCATTTGAGCTTAAGAGCTGTCAAAGTAACGATCTAAGAACTCATATTTAAGAGAATTTAAAGGAGTGAAACATTTTGGTGGTGTGAAGTTACTGGAAAATAATCAATGACCACATGGCGTGATAAAGCAGAGTTACTGTTATACACCGCCACGTGTTGAAATGCCACCGTGACCTAGCATTATTAGCATTATTTCTGTATTTAAAAATATGGCCTATTGTGTATATTGGGCATATTCATCCATTTATAGTCACATTTAATGCTCTATGAAACGTGTTATACCAACAGTACTACACTCTTCACTGATTTCTTTTTACACCACCGTTTAAAATCTTTCTTAAAAATAACAGGCCCAATGCTTTTTCATTCGTTCATTTCCTAAGCCGCGTAATCCTAATTAGGGTCCCGGAGAGGCTGGCGCCCATCTAAGCCGACTCTGGGTGAGGGCGGGGTACACCCTGAACAGCTCGCCGGGCCATTGCAGGCCAACACGCATACAACCCATTCACACTCACTCTCACACCTAGGGGCGATTTGGAACAGCCAGTTAGCCTACCGTGCATGTTTCTGGACTGTGGGAGGAAGCCGGAGTACCCGGAGAAAACCCAGTAAAGCACGGGGAGAACATGCAAACTCCACACAGAAACGCCCCAAGTCCGGGAGTCAAACCCAGGACCTTCTTGCTGTGAGGCGGACGTGCTAACCATTGTGCCACCGTGCCGCCCCCAATGCTTTTTATTCAAGCTTATTGATTTGAATTTCAAACAATAATAATTCACCAAATGATTCCTCATGCTCCCTGAAAAACTCTACTCTTCTCTTCTTCACTATTTGTGCTCCAATCTTATATCCGTGCCATTTGGGATGTGATAACCTGCTCATTCAGTACATTCAGGTCATCAGCTGACTTCAGTTTATTACCATATTAATGTTGCTGAGCCTCGACCCGACCAACTGGAGCAACAACGGCATGGAGATTACATGCTATATTCAGAGTAAAGAATCATTCCTGACTTGGACCTGAGCCTGAACTCCTCCAGTCCATCTACATTACAACCTTCACCAACGGTGGTGAGATTTGGGTAGTGACCGAAAGAACGAGATCGTGGATACAAAGGGCCGAAATTAGTTTCCTTTAGAGGGTGTCTGAGCTCAGCCTTAGCCATAGGGTGAGGAGTTCAGACACCCGGCGGATTGAAAGGAGTCAGCTGAGGTGGTTTGGGTATCTGACTAGAATGCCTCCTGGTCGCCTCCCTTTAAAGGTGTTCCGGGAACCCTGAACTCGCTGGAGGAATTATGTATTCTGTCTGGTCTGGGAACGACTCAGGATCCCGCAGGAGGCGCTAGAGAGTGTCGCTGGGGAGAGGGTTGTCCCTCCTAGACCTATTGCCTCAGCGACCCGACCTTAAATCAGCGGAAGAAAATGAATGAATCGATGGATATTACATACCAACGAAGAAACAATACTGCACTTTGATTTCATTAATGTAGCATTTATTCAGTTAAGTGGAACAAGGTGGAGCACGGCTTGCCTTTTATTATCATTTTTTTTTTTTTTTCATATATTAGTTTTTTTGCAACAATTTCATTCCTCCCTTAAATTCATTTCGATCCCTGGATGGAAACTCGGATATAAACGCTGGCTGTCATGTACAATATAAAGCTGGTTTATTTGCATACATTAAAGTTTATGAAGACGGTGTGATTGTCAGTTTACGCTTATTGGATGTGAAATATAAATGTATAATATTGGAATTTATAGAGGGGGGGTACAAGGATATACATGTGTGGTGGGTACAAGGATAGATGTGAGCATGTGTGTGTGTGTGTGTGTGTGTGTGTGTGTGTGTGTGTGGAGTGAAAGTGTCTGCTCGTGTTTGTCTCTCTTTGGTTCGTGTCAAGGTGACGAGCCTGGATTGTAATTCCACTCTCATTTCCTACACGATGTAGGCCGCCGCTGTCACTCACCACCGCAAACAGAATGGTTCTGTCAGTATGTTCATTACCCAGAGTTCTCCTCTCCAAGTTGTACATACATTCACACAACCTTTTATAAGTGTTGTGTCATTGCAGAGCAGGCCGTCTGCTTAGCTTTATGATAACAAAGTGATATTCAGCCCTCATTGATCACAAACCCTGTGCCGTGTCTGTAACATCCTGATTTAAGGTGAGGAGCTGCATGTTAAATGCTCATTGTTGACACTTAAAGACGTCTCACAGGAAAACACTCATTTTTACGTACGTCAGATGACAAAATATGTCTGAATGTCAAGCAAGACTTGAATGTGCAGGCTCTCATGGCAATTCCATGCCACACCACCAGAGGGTGCAATCACTAATTAACTTAATAGACTTTGGTGTTTATTGTGTTGCTTCCGTTTTTCACTTGGATTGTTCCATCAATTATGTTATTCACCCATTCATTTTCTAAGCCGCTTAATCCTAATTAGGGTCACAGGGAGGCCGGTGCCCATCTCAGCCGAGTCTGGGGTGCACCCTGGACAGCTCGTAGGGCCAAAACACACACACACACAACCATTCACATTCACACTCACACCTAGAGGCCATTTGGAACAGCCAATTAGCCTACTGCGCATGTTTTTGGACTGTAGGAGGAAACCGGAGTACCGGAGGAAACCCACGCAAGCACGGGGAGAACATGCAAACATCACACAGAAAACGTCCTCGCCGAGCCCAGGAATCGAACCCAGGACCTTCTTGCTGTGAGGCAGACATGCTAGCCACTGCGCCACTGTGCCGCCCAATATTATTATTTGTTTGCTTTTTTTTTCTTCAATAAACCCTTGATGGTTGGATATTTTTATCTGTGAGAGTAAAATCTTGTATTTTTAGACGGAATTCTAATATTTTTAGCAATTCTTTTAGTCTCAGTTCTTGGGGATTGGGGATCGATCAGGGCATTAAAGGATTAAAGGTGCCATAATTAATTTATTCTATTTTCTTACACT
Source organism: Tandanus tandanus (assembly GCA_039654325.1). Lineage (NCBI taxonomy): Eukaryota > Metazoa > Chordata > Actinopteri > Siluriformes > Plotosidae > Tandanus > Tandanus tandanus. The sequence goes on from JBCNYH010000026.1 coordinate 39,061,701, forward strand.
AGTACTAAAACAAAAAACCTCTGGACCATGCTAAAAAGTAATGTTTTAATAGTTTCCTATATACCGATAGGTACACTGTATAGCTGGGAACACCTGTTTAGAACGGTTCATATCTGGAATGCTTGCTCATATTTCAGTAGGTCTCTTGTCAGGAAGGTCCTGGGTTCGAGTCCCAGCTCGGTGAGGGCACCTCTGTGTGATCTTTGCATGTTCTCCTGGTGCTTGCATGGGTTTCCTCTGGGTACTCTGGTTTCCTCCCACAGTCCAAAGACATGCACATTAGGCTAATTGTCGGTTCCAAATCGCCCCTACTAACCTTGAAAGGAAATGACATAGCATCACAAGGACGGACAGACGGACGGATGAAACAGATTTCTATAGCTCCCACTCCGCCTTCCTTCGGTGTCAGTGGAAGCTAATGATTTCATTGTAGTTAATGTGAGTTAGATTGCTAACTGCCATCAGGCTGTATGAGCGCTGGGGGCGGAGTTTAATTTACATAAGTAGGAGATGTAACCAGTAGAAGACTAATCTAGGCTCAACCCTCTCATCTCATCTCATCTCATTCTCTGAACTGCCTTATCTTTTATTAGCGTCGCGGCCACTCTTGCTGACTCCGGGCGAAGGCAGTTAGCACCCTGAACAACCCGCCAGACCATTACAGGGCTAATCGTACCTAATGTGCGTTGTCAGGTTTTTTTCTAACCAGAAAAAAAAGTTTGGCAAAATTATTATTGAAATTCCATCGTACTTTTCTCTCCGAGTTTCTGAATACGATTGGAAGTGACAGTTTGTAATAAGTTTTGCGACCTTTTATGACAGCACAGCTGACAAACTTATTTTTTTATTATTATTATTAAAGAATAAACCTTTTGAAACACAATTCATATTTCTGTAGAATAAAATCCACTCTTGCTGGGCGACCGAGTGCCTGTCATTGTGAAGGAAGAGAAATGAGTTTGTCAAAGCTTCCTCCTGTAATATCCTCTCTTTTCTCAACGGACACATTTATCTCTCTCTCTCTCTCTCTCTCACACACACACACATACAGTGAGACACCCTAAGCTCTGAAGGGACGATCAATCAATCGTTCAAAGTCAGCTTTGTCCACTTTAATTCATTAAAACCCCTCTGTCAATGCCCTCTAGGCAATTCCACTAATGTGATAAGCCACAAAATAGCTCCCACACACACACACACACACACACACACACACACACACACACACACACACAATACCTCTACCATACACAACCTGCAGGATGTTTGTGTATCGCTCTCCTCGTGTGTCTTTGGGTGTTTCTTCTTGTCATATTATAGATTACAAAAAGTACTTTCATACATATCAAGTACCAAGATGTACACGCCGTATAAAGAGTTAACAAGGGCTGTAGTCAAAATGACTCATGCGCTCAGTCATAGACTTGACTGATAATACCATCCACACCACTAGAGGTCCTAAGTGGGGGGGGGGGGGGGGGGGGGGGGGGGGAGGGGGAGGGGGGGGGGGGGGGGGGGGGGGGGG
>JBCNYH010000026.1:39063235-39077231 GCA_039654325.1 Tandanus tandanus
AGGTAGGGGTTGGGGTGGGAAGGCCCTCCCAACCAATTGGGGTCCCCCGTTCCCCCCCCCCCCCCCCCCCGCAACCCCATTTATTCCCAGCTCAGATCGATCCTAAAACCTTAAAATTACAACCTCCTTCACATCCTCTATTCTATACTTGTGTCTCATCCTTGCGTCTTAGCCCCTCCCACTGAAGAAACACTGAAAGATGAAAGGAAACGATGTGAGGAGTGTGGAATCAAGAAAACGTGTTTTACGAGAAATAAGACGTCGTTTCCTCTCAAGTGTCATGCAGAGCGAAGTCCGCTGACAGCAGTACAGTATCTGACCTGCTGGGTAAAAGCATTCGAAGTCATGTAAGGAGCGGGGGTTTTGTTATACTAGCTCGAAGCTCGTCTGGGAATGTATTCTCACTCATCTCTCCTCGTCGCTTGATGCACAAATAAAATTAAAAAAATGGGCTGGCCGGCAAAAATGGCGGATCAGAAGAACTGCCGGTTCGAACGAGGAGCGAGCAGTGAGGGATTGACAAATAAGGGTTTGGAGATGTATGGTTCGGTGGCGCAGTGGTTAGCTCATCCGCCTCACAGCAAGAAGGTCCTGGGTTCGATTACCAGGCTCGAGGCGTTTCTGTGTAGAGTTTGCATGTTCTCCCTGTTCCTCGTGTGGTTTTCCTCTGGGTACTCCGGTTTCCTCCGACAGTCCAAAAACATGCACAGTAGTCTAATTCACTGTTCCAAATCACCCCTAGGTGTGAGTGTGAGTGTGAATGGTTGTGTGTGTTGGCCCTGCGATGGCCTGGCGAGCTGTCCAGGGTGCACTCTGCCATCGCCCAAAGCCGGCTGAGATGGGCGCCAGCCTCCCTGCGACCCTAATTAGGGTTAAGCATTTCAGAAAATGAACAAACGAATGGTTTAGAAAATGGACGAATGAATGAGATGTACCCCAAGGAGCTTCTCAAAACCTCTGATGATTCCAGATCTTTCCAAGGCTCAGCATTCAGGCTCAGGGATTTGAACCTAGGACCTTCTTGCTGTGAGGTGAAGGTGCTGACCACTACACCACCATGCTGCCCCTACCCTTTACCCTGGCTTTACAATGGGGCACGATGTCCAAGATCTCCGCAATTTAGGAAGATCGTATTGAGTGTGGGGGGTCATGGGATCGAATCGTGACTATCTTGAGGGAACGTAGTGGATTCGTGATGATCTCGCTGACTGTTGCAAAATTTTTGACTGTCACTGATACTGTACATAATACTGTATTACGATTTGAAGCTAATCGTGACAGAACGTGGGAAGCACAGAAGAGCGCAGTAGAGCTCAACAGACCTTAACAGAGCTTAAGAGAGCGTTAGAGACCTTGATGCGCCATCGTAGGGGATCTTGATGAACTTGGCAACAGGATTCCTTCAAGATTCATCTCCTAGGTACGAACTGTCTTTATAAATCCCGATCGTGCTCCAAGCACATTCATAAGTCGTGGAGCTCCACGCTATTTTTAATCGCGGAGATCGCAGACATCGTGCCCCAGTGTAAACCTAGGGTAACATCCCTTCATTATTCGTACCACTTATTCGTACCACACAGGGAAGGTGATATTCAAACCTTGGATAGCAACCACTAGGTACCTAGTTACCATATGTACTAAGTACAGAGGCTATGTTTTCATCAGCGTAGCTTAACTGGTTTGTTTGTTTGTTAGCGACTTCCTGTCCACAGTTTTTATCAAATCAATCTGAAATTCTTATGATAGGTAGATGATCACCCAGGGATGTTTCCATTACATTTTGGTAAGAATCCTTGCACTGGTGATGAAAAAAAAACCCTGTCAAAACACGTCTAATTCGAACACAATTCACTGTGTATATTCCGAATCAAAAGCCTTGATATCAGACCAAATTTCATCCGAAATTTGATTCAGATCACGCGTCCGGCGGCAATTTAAACACAACATGGGGAATCCCATTTTTTTGGAAGTGTATTAGTACAGCAGGCCCAGTAGGGGGTGCTGTGTACTTAATTTGATTGCTTTGCAGATATTCGCTCTCTGCTCATAGTTTTAGTTTGCTTTTTTTTTTTCTTTTTTTTTTTTTATAAATATGCAGTACTAACCCTGGTACTGAGGAGTTAACGAAGGAATAGAACACTTAATAAGAACGGGGCCACACCAGATCTCATCACATGGTCAGGCTTGACGTCAGGTTTGAGACCTATTACCAGCTCCGAGCTAAAAAAAAAAAACACAGAGGGGAGAGTGAAGGCAAATAAAATACAAGTGACAGAAATGCACTTGGGGTTCAGACGCAATCCATTTCTACAACGCGTGAAAGGTCGGCGTATTAGCGCTTCGAGTGTGCCGCTTCATTTCCGACAAGCTCGCGGGTGACCGCTGAAGCGGCACCAAAAGAAATAATTGGATGCTTATTGGTATATGGCCAATAATTAATAGAAAAGAAAAAGCTGCTTCCTGTTTATTCATGGAGGGCCGTATGAGTCACTCTCACGTCTTGTTGTATTTCTGTAGGAGTAATGAAAAAAAAAGTGCCTTTATACCTCAGCACTGCTGAATTCTCAAATCTGATTGGTCAGAAGGTGCTAATTAATCTTCTACAGCTTGAGGCTACAAGTTTAAATAAAAGCACTTGTTTTGAGGCTTTATTATTTTTTTTACAGAATGAACAAAAACATAATTATTAATTCATGAGTTTTCTTTGGGGGGAAACGTGTGCGCTGCATGGAGTAGTCGCCAGTGAACGTGACACGTATTATTGCTATTGCAGGAATCCTAATGTCCACTCACTCACAGAACCGCTTGATCCTAGCTGATACTGCGCGAAGGCGAGGTACACTCCGAACGGCTCGCCAAACCACTGCAGGTTCAACACACACAAAACCATTCCCACTCACCCCTAAAGGCAATGTGGAACAAGCCAATTAGCCTACTGTGGGAAGAAACCGGAGTAGAACAAGGAGAGGACTTGCAAACTGAGACTAGGACCCATGACCTCCTTGCTGTGAGGCAGAGGTACTAACCACTACGCTACTGTGACACTGTGCTGCTCCTAACATCCATAATAGCCAATATTTTGCATCTCTCTCTCTCTCTCTCTCTCTCTCTCTCTCGCTCTCTCTCACACACACACACAAATACTGAGGACAGAGCATGAGAAGGAGTGAAGGCTCCTCCTCCTCCTCTGCCTCGTGTCTCTGGACAGGAACGTCATTAAGATTCTGCCCAGGTCTTTTCTCCCCCTGTCTGCCTCTCGCTTACTTTTTATAGTTTCACCACAACATTAATTTAATCTGTATGTGTCTGTGTGTGTGCATCTGTGTGTGTGCATGCGAGGATGTATGAGTCATGTACCTGTTTATCTGCATGAAGGAATGCACTGATTATATATATATATATGGTTGGAGGGTGGTTTACTTTCGATTCTTTCCTTTATTTTTCTTGTGGAATGAGTAGGCTGAACAGGCATTGTTAGTTATGCAGTGCTTAACTTAGTTCCAAGCTCAAAGGTGCCCTGAACTGCCTCTGTCATGGTTAAAATCTGTAAATATAAACTATAAACATGCTTTTCATTATATTTCCATGTAGCATATACAGAGAGAGAAACAGACATCGTAAAAAGACAATTTAAAAGACTACCTGTTCCTGCATGTGCTCAGGTTCACCTGTGTCCTTCAGGATTTACAAATAAACCATTAAATTCATAGTTCAGTGTGCCTTTTTATTTCATGTTTCTGTGTAGTGTGTACTACAACAATTATGCACCTCGGACTCAGTAAATATTGATAAAATTAATATTTCTTTTAATGTTTCATCTCGGGGAACATCCAACGATACGCTGTGGCAACTTCTAATGGGAGCAGCTGGGAAAAAAAAGAAGACCCACCTTGCCTTCGGTGCGTAATTGTTAAGTAGCCTGAGTGGATAATGCTTTACTAAGAATGCCGGCCAAAACTCATTGTTTGCTAACATGACTGAATTGAAGTGGTGGCTCGGTGGTTAAGGTGCTGGCTTTCTGATCTGAAGGTCGGGGTCTTCAAGCCCCACTATCGCCGAGTCCCCCCAGTGCAGCTAACTGGGTTATGAAAGGCCAGCCATGCCTCTCACTGTCTGTGGTGTTTGTCAGCGTGTTTCTGCACTGCGATTGGCCTGGCGAGCTGTCCAGGGTGTACTCTACCCTCGCCCAGAGTCCTAATTAGTATTAAGCGGCTCAGAAAATGAATGAATGAATGAACGAATAATAATAACAATAATAACCATTTCAAAAGATACCAGTGTCCACAAACTGAGAGACAGAAAGACAGAGAGAGAGAGAGAGAGAGAGAGAGAGAGAGAGAGAGGCAGAAAGCAGTACGTTGAATGGTATAGGGTGGCATTTAATGGTGGAGACAGAGAGAGAAAAAAAGGGAGAGAGAGAAGGGACAATCGAAGATGATGTTAAAAAGAGAGAACGAGACAGCAGTATGCAAGACAGAGGGCATGATAGACATTGAATGTGTGTGTATGTATGTGTGTGAGTGAGACAGAGAGAGAGAGAGAGAGAGAGGGAGAAAGAGAACTGAAATACATTTCAACTGCATTTAATTTAGTCCATTTAAATTCAATTTTCAATAAATGAACTGAAGCAGCGACGTGTCAGACCTGAAAGCCTGACAAGCTGACGAGCTCACACCCTTCACATGATCTAAGAGCTGGCAAATGTAACTACAATTTCACTTACACATCCTGCAAAATAAGTCCAGATCTCAAGGAATCATTCTGAAGGCATGTAACGTGCGCTGTGTATGTCACCTTCTACTTTTCTTTATTTGTTAGCATCTCCAGTAAACAGGCTAATCTATTAATTAGCATTTAACCAACATTTGCATAAACTGTCATAATTAGATGGAAATTAGCCATAATTACCTTCTGGGGCAAATATGAGTGAAATTAAGCAGATGCGAAATCAGCTAATAGATTAATTTCTGCACTAAATTGAAGGAAAAATAGTTGCTTAACTAGCAGGTGAAATAATCTGTATTTTGCCAACATATTTCTTAGTAATTTATGTATTTTTAATTAATTTCCAGCTCGGTCTTCACTGTCACACAACATCTAGCAACACTGTGAAGGCGAAAGCTAATGTGAAGCAGCAAAGAGGGCGAAATGGCAAAACAGTTTTTTCTCACGATGGCCTTGAACTTGATTGAAACTCAAAATGAAACGCCCCCTCACTCCAGCGAACGCTCACTGACTGATCAGTGTCTTAGCAACAGAATCAAAAGGAAGAGAACAATAGGAGATTAAACGATGTGGGCGAAGTCTCTTGGCGCTCAAACAGGTGCGTTACGATGGTCCATCAGCAGCCCCAAAGCACCAACCAGAATTAAACATCTTCATCCACATATTCATAGCTCCTGCAGCGCCAGAGCAGCACGAGAGGCTTTCCTCCATCACTGCAGGTGTTTATTACGACCTTCACCTTCTTCGTAGCAGCGATAATCACTTACTTGTAGCACAATGAGAGGTCATAACTGGCTGCGAGCTTATTCTTATACACTGTTTCTTCAGTAATCCGGTGTGCTGTGGGTGCTGGAGGTGTGGAAGATGCTAAATTTATTATAATTTAGTGCTGAAAAATAGAAAAACATCATAAAACAGCAGTGATTTTAATTGAAAGTAGATGTTAATACATTTTCCCAACCACATTTTCCCACTAGGGTCATGGCCAGGCTGGAGCCTATCTCAGCCAACTCTGGGCTGTGGTGAAGTACACCCTGACTAGCTCCATTGCACAGTCAACACACACAAACATTCACTATTCAATATTCACACTCGCACATGGGGCAATCTGGAACAGCCAATTAGAATGATGCGGATGTCTTTTGGAAGGAGTAGCAGGATGGACCTCACAAGCATTAGGTCAGTCAGCTGTTCCAATTTGTCCATCGGTATGAGTGTGAGTGTAAATGGTTGAATTCTCACGGCCCTGCGATGGACTGGTGAGCTGTTCAGGGTGTACCATGCCTTCACCTATAGTCGGCTCTGAAACTCTATCAGGATTGAGCGGTTCGTAAAATGAATAAATGTATATTTGTTTACAGGTCAAATACATCTGTGATTTGTTCAGGAAACAGAACTCTTTTAGGGGTTCCATAACAATGGGAGGGACGACTATCTAACATTTTGGTACATTTTCAATATTATAGGCTAGCTTGTCTTGATTCATGACCTATACGGATAATTAGGTACCTTTTCGTTTGGGGCACGTGGGTGGCGGCCTACATTTGCACCTTATGTCTAATTTTCCAGGAGCACAAAAAAAAAAAAAAAAAAAAGAGAGAGAATATTACAGAGAAAATAGAAAAAAAGAGTTACTATGATGTTGTTGCTTGAGATGAATTACTCAGAAACAATGCATAAAAAAAGCAATTAGCTTCTCCAACTCCAGCAATAATTAAGAGGCAGAACAAATTTAAAAAGAAAAAAACAAAAAACAAAAAACATGACAGTTTGAGGATTGTTTCCAAAATCGTAATTCGGCTGTGATAATGATTAATGCACTGAAAGAGTCCCCTGTGTGTAAAAAGCAGGGAATTGAAATGGTGCAGCAGTACACGCGGTGTTGAGACGCGTAATGTTCATTTCATCACTATATTATATTAATCAGCTCCAGAGTAGGAAATAGAATCTAATTTTTAAAAGCAAGAATAACAAATAGAGCTGAAGATAGTATACAAACTTCTTATTAACTGGGTGCGAGGTCTGTGCAGAGAAATCTCAGCCTGAGGTCTTTAGTGCAGTGCAATAAGACCAAGGGCTGGGATTTCACTGTACAGACCGAGCAGGTGGTTTATTATATTCAATTTTAAAATGGCAGCATTTTTAAATTCACTTCAAACTCTGTTACCTGCCCGTTTTTTCTTGTGTTCTCATCTCTACAAGACAATGCTGAATTCTCCTCTGGAAGCTGCTAAAGATCATAGCAGACGGTGCAGTTAGCTAACGGCTAATTTACCGGTCAGAAACGCATTGTACTGAATACATGATTTCTTGACCAGATCAGATTGTTTGTGCTGTAATTTCGATAGAGGCCATCAGGAGACCCATCCACCTTGGCCGTTGGGCATTCCTGCAGCTAATCCGCACTGTTAGTGGTTCAGTGTAAACACAACCCCCTCACGTGAGTTTAGCCCGCCCTCTGTGCCGCTTGGAGACAACACGTGAGAGCCTTTGGGAATGGAAGGGGACCAGTGATACCCGTCTACTCTCCAAGAGAGTACAGCTGCCAGACATCAAAAAGGTACTACCCCTATCCAGAGCCTCTACACCCCCAATTTGTTTCATATATTAAAATTTTGTCTAAATTTAGTCTGACTTCAGCTAAAGTCCACAATGCGGAGCATACAGCAACTCTTACTCTTTAATTCCTTACAACACAAAGCCACTGTAAAAGACTGATCTGCAGAGTCTAAGAAAACCTAATTCAGCAGAAAGCATGGCTCTAAGATTTATTCAGGCCTAAACACCAGCATTGGTGAATAAAAGAGGAATAATCAAAGACTGACCTTTGGAGCTTCTTATATAACATCTTGGCATAAAACATTATTATGGAATCAAAGCATGTTTAGATTTAAACACAATCCCAGCACGTTTCTTTAATTTCTTGACGTGAGCCTTCATCATCACTGTATTAGCCCAGGGCAGAATTGACGACCTGCTCACCCAAAGACAGCTTGAATTGGCTCCAGTATCCTGGATATGTGGTTCAGATAATGGATGGATGCATTTTTAAATGCATGATGTATTATAACCGTATTTCCAATGAATGATACAGAACACACTGGTTGACTGGGGGTTCCGGTGGGGTGGATAAAAAACCTTATTTCTTGTTCTATGACATGGTTGCCATTGCTATAGAGGCTAAAGTTGGTGATTTGTGAGTTGGGTCAGATTTATGTAGTTGAACATTGCATAGTTTTGTGGTTCAGGCAATTCAGGTTGACGTGGATGTGGGTAATAAAATTCCTAACCGGCACTGTCACTAATACCACATAACAATAAAAGATACAAAAAATATAGGCACCACTAGTGTGGCAAGAAAAAGTACAGCACTTTTAGGTGATTGTTTTAAAAAAAAAAATGATGTGGGACACTGCAGAAAGCAAATAGAAAGTGACGTGGATGAACTTGGAAAAATTCAACAGTGGTTGTGCAGCTGTATTAAGGATCAGTGGCAGGGATCCAATCTCCGGATGACTGAACAAGGACATTAGTGGCCTCCATGGACAAAAAAAAAATCTTTTAACATCAGTAGAAAAAGTTACAGCAGCTATTATGAATAAAAGCAAATCGTATCTAAGCACTCATTGGCCCTCTCCCATGAAATACTTTGAAGCCAAGTCCGTTCACTTGTAATCACATCAAAAATCATGTTAGCATGTTTCAATAGGGCTGTGAAACACAGTAGGATATTCATGTGTAAGCCTTGATAATGACGGAATTACTTTACTAAGAAAGTGGTTATAGTGTAAAGAGAAGAGGATCAAGCATTCAGCCTTGAGGGACACCTATATGTAGATCGTCTGAATGGAACAGATGTGGATCCCTTTCCATGTCACCGGATCTTTCCAGGAAAGAGGTGATTGTCACCCAGAGGCTTAAACAGGAGTTTGAACCCTTAAGAAGTTGCTGGAAGCTGATGAGAAATTAAGAAGGATCTGAACTATAGTCTGGTTAATTCAGAGGCATGTAGGGTACAGGGTTTTGAAGCCAGACTGATTAGGGTCGTGAAGGGTGTTTTGTGTAAGAAATCTTGTTACGAGTCATGGAGTAGCTGAAGCCCATTCAAGCTGACTCTGGGCAAAAGGCAGGAAACACCCTGAAGAGCTCATCAGTCCATTGCGAGGCCAACACAGCCATTCACACACAAATTATCATCTAGGTGCAATCCAGAATAACCGATTAGATCAACATTTCTTTGGACTGTGGGAGGAACCCGGAGCACCCAGAGGAAACCCATGCAAGCTCGGGGAGAACAAGCAACCTTCACACAGAAACACCCTCTTCGACAAACTGGATACGTGATAAAGGTCAGTCTTTGCTCATTTTTAAGGATTTGGTGCTTGCTTATAAGGATTAAAATAATCCATGCTTGCCTTGAAGGCAGTCAGTACCTGATTGGATGTTATGAAGGCCTTTACAATGGAAGGGATGATAGGGGGACCACCGTGTTAAATAATCTAGAAATTGTAGTTAGCATGGTTGCCTCACAGCAAGAAGGCTCTTGGCCAAGGATCTTTGTGTGGAGAGTTTGCATGTTCTTTTTGCGCTTGCACAGGTTTCATCTGGGTACTCTGGTTTCCTCCAACAGTTCAAATACATGTAGTTTAGGGAAACTGGCTACTTTAAACCACTTACCTGCTTGGAGGTTTGTGTCTGTTTTAACCCTGCAATGGTCTCATTACCTGTTCACGGTGTAACCCCGCCTCTTATCCAAATTCAGCAAAGATTGTCTCCGGTTTCTCCCATGACCCTGATCGATAAGCAGTATAGAAAATAGATGGATGGAATTTAGATGCAGAATCTATTCAACAGAAATACCTTACACTGGGACTCACCCATACAAAGGCTGCACCTCCTCCACTGGGACTGATGGACACCAAGGCCATCCTTAAATCATTGGGCCCTAGACTTAAGGAGACCAACCTCTTTTAATGGAACTGACAACACAGCAGTCACATGTCCTTACCTGGAACTGACTTGTACCTGATACACCGTTTTAAATCAGCGCTACTACACCATAAATATTGTGCCCAGTGCACAGTGAATCAGTGGACATACACCTTTCCTTTCACTGTAACACACATCCATCTTCCTGGTGATTTATTCTCTCAGAGGAGAAGAGCAGAGTGACTCTAAAATCCACCTCCACTTTTCTGACCTATCTTCCTTCTCTCTCTCTCTCTCTCTCTCCATCTCTCTCTCTCTCCTCTCTCAATACTGAACTTTCTACAGTGACAAGCTCTCCATCACACTTCACGGAGAAGCACAAAACACAACTGAGAAACGAGTCAGGACACTCGAAGGTTCTTATCTCTGTAATACAAAGCTCAAGATTATAGACGAGAGAGAACGGAGGCCGACTATCTGCATTTATCGTTGCCTGGTGACGGATTTCATCCAGCTAATAATTTACTGGCCTTGGAAAACTTGAGCTAAATTGTATTGCCTGGAGAGGAAAGAAAACTATAGTGTTTGCATGAATAGTGCACTTCCAGCTCTCTCTCTCCCTCTCTCTCTCTTTCCCTCACCCCTCTCTCTCTCTCTCTCTCTCTCTCTCTCTTGTCCTAGATGCCTGTGTTTAAATTCAGCTCAGCTGTAAATTGGTGCATTCAAATTCAATACACCAAATGCGCAATAAAACATCAAATAAACCCAAAATGCAGCATTCAACTCATCTCCGCCATCTTTTATAATTCAGAACTAATCCAGAAGGTTTCATTACCCCATGGAAGGGGGTGCCTAACGAACCAAAAAATAAAAAATAAAAAATAAAAACACAAAATGTGAACCAGTTAAGAGAACACAATTTTGTTTAATCAGATTAACTCAATTCCCAAGAAATAAATAAATAAAAAAACAAAATTCCCACAACGCCCTTCACAGGCTGCTCGATGGAGACCGATCAGGGGAAGCATGTACAAGTGGCCAGTGCCTGGGCATAAAACAGCTCCACGAGACAGCCTGCAAGTTCATCACTAATTATAAGCTTTGAATGATTCATGAGCTACAAAAGAACAGGCTTACCATCCTTCAGAAGTCATAACATTAACACCACCTGACTACACTCCACTGTGTAGCCAGTTTAACCGTTTCAGCAGTTTGTGCTACAGTAGCTCTTCTGTGGATTTAGACCTGATGTACTAGCCTTCGCTAGTCTTCCTACAGGCATCAGTGAGCCTCGTGTACCCATGACGCTCTTCCCAGTTCACCGGTTGTCCTTCCTTGGACCATCTTTGGAAGGTGCTTTCTACTGCATACCAGAAACATCCCATCAGACCTGCCATTTTGAAGATGATGTCATGAACCAAGTTGTTTAGCCATTACAACGTGGACCTTGTAAAACACATCAACTTCAAGAACGGACTGTGCTTGGCGCGAGCAATGACTGCGTGGAGTTTGCGTGTTCTCCCTTTGTCTACATGGGTTTTCTCCAGGTGTTCCGGTTTGCTCTGACAGCCCAAAGACATGCACGCTAGGCTAAGCGGATATTCTCAATTGCCTCTGGGTGTGAATCTGAGTACGAATGGTAGTGTGTGCATGCATGGTGGCCCTGTAATTGTCCAGCAAGCCACCCAGGGTGTACCCCGCCTTCGCTCATTGTGAGCTGAGATAGGCTCCAGCCTACTCATGACCCTAATAAAGGATAAAGCGATTTGGAAAGTGAAACATTAATAAAATGATGGATGAATGGACAAAAATGGTAGAGATAGAGCTATTAAGATCTTGGATCTGTTCTCGGTGTGAGTAAAATGAAGAAATTCATTAATGCTAGCAAGATAAATCTCTATTCTCTAACTTCGTCAGCCAACCGGCTTTTGAGAAGCTTTCCAAGTTCAACAAATCAGAACGATCATAAATGCTATTAACTTATAAAGGCAAGTGCTACAGTGTATAATTCACCACAACAGAGCTGACTCTGGAAAGATCTTCAGGGGGAGCGGAGAAAAAAAAAAATGGACAGGTGAAGGACAAGGAGAAGGACGGATGGAGGGAATGTCAGAGATGAATGAGGCAGAGGAAAGGTGAACAGGGAGGTGACAGAACAGTAGAGGGATGTAAGAAGGATAGGTACAGAGGAGGAAAATATAAGGATAGAAAACAAGCAGAGATGGATGAATGGACTGGGAAAGGAAACCAGATGGGACGGATTTGACCGAAGCCGACAGAGTGAGAGATTCAGGGATTGAGAGGATTGTGGGTTGTTAAGGAATTGAAGTGAGCAATAGGGAGAAACAGCGATGAGGACAGGCTGAGAGGAAACCAGGCTCTCATAGGCAAGGTCCTTAAATTACGTTCCGATGTGGACAGCTCGTCAATTGCTGGTCCAGGGCTCGAGCTCCAATGCCGTGCTGCGCTCGTTTCATTACGACTCTCATGTCAGAACCTACCCCCTAAATCTCAGCACTATTTATATATTTATTTTTTCGCTTATTTATGCAGGTACATCTTGTCATGTACTGACTGCTGCAGGCCCAAATGTTCAGAACACACCAATTCAGCCAGCGGAGCAAAACAAGGAGTCATAGCCTAATAGGAGTCATGCAGTTCAAGGGTTTACTGCTTTTGCATGGCACACATGATGGGATAGATGATGTATTAAGTAATGATGAGCCAGTCAGGGTACAGAAGGACAAAATATTACCATGAATATGAAGAATAAAATGGAGCTGAATTTGATCTTGAACATTTCTTTCTTTTTTTTTTTTTGCTCATGAACCTAGCTGTAAGAGTAGTATACAACCTTACGAATTAAGAAATTAAAATAAATAAATTATGAGAAACTGAAACAGATACATCACAAAGGCCACACAGCTATTTAAAGGACTTAATACATACAAACCAAACCAAAGACACCACTACAAGTCATTTAAATAACCTAATGATGAGGAAAGGAGTAACAGGTGCGACATAATTAATGAGAGAGAGCAAGTACAACATGGAAAGCCAAAAGGGACAGATGAAATGCAGGGAAAGTATTAGCACCTGGGCCAAGGTGCTATTCAACATTTCAGAGGCGTGATAGATATCTCTGCTGACTCTGGGCGAGGGCAGGGTGAGCCATGAAAGGCTTGACAGTTCATTGCAGGACCAACAATTCATACTCACACCTAGGGGCCATCTGTAACAGCCGATTAGCCTAATCTGTGTGTCTTTTGACTGTGGGAGGAAACCCAGAGAAAACCCACACAAGCACGGGGAGAACATGCAAAACTCCTAACAGAAACGCTCTCACCGGGCTCAAGACTCAAACCAAGCACCTTCTTGCTGTGAGGAAGACATACATATCACTACGCCACTGTGTTGCACTAATGCAAAAACGAAGCTTGTCAAATATTACAATTAATGATTTTGTAGTTTTAACCAAAACACACATAATTGTTATACTGGTTGAACTAATTGTTGAACGTTATTTGTACATCTGTACTAATTTTAAAAGTAGGTTTACCTCCATCTTAAAAGGTAACATGGTGTTTGGGAACATAGTGGTACTTGGTTAACTATAGCTCTGGGATGTGTGCAGCTGAACAGTGCTTAAGTCCAGGGCAGAATACGTGTAACTGTTGTTGACATTAGAGGTGATTGTAATGAGAGGTGCTTCAGTCATGAACTTAAAAGGAGGGTCAACAGAGACCGAAAAATATGTAACTGTGCCCTTTTGACTTGCATGCATCGTAGAATCATTGGTACCCAGTGGTATTTAGACCTCAGATATAAAACTCTGGAACTAAACACTACCAGACAGTTGTACAGGAATTTGCCTAAACCAAAACAAGGTGTTCTGGTGCAGTGTGTTCTGTTATTTCTAAATCTGGGAATTGTCCTACTTTCAGAAGCAAAAACAGCCTGCTGGGAAATGAATAATGACGTAGTTCAGCGAGTTTTTATATTCTCTCTCTGTCTCTTATTTAATTTGTTGTGTATCGACAAAGAACTCATTTGATTTAAGCTGGAAACAGAAAGTGGCATAAAGAAAATCCTGCCATTATTTAAAATCAATAACAAACACCGAGCCTTTACCTGAACATTCAGCACCATCCATCAAACGGGTGTTATTCTATTTTACACTGCATATTTCCTGTATTTCCTGCAATCCACACATTTCTGTGCTCCTGTCAAAGCTATACATTTTTTCCTGAACACTTACTTTCTGTTGGTCTGGGAACGCCTTGGTGTCCCCCCGGAAGAGCTGGAGGAAGTGGCGGGGGACAGGGACGTCTGGACCTCACTG
>JBCNYH010000026.1:39129923-39148730 GCA_039654325.1 Tandanus tandanus
AAGAGGGAAGGGAAGAAAACCCCAAAAAAAAAGAAAGACGACAAGAGAAAAAAAAAAGGGGAAAAGGGGGCCCCCCCACAAAGGGGAAAAAGTGGGAAAAAAAAAAAAAAAAAAAAAAAAAAAAAAAAAAAAAATCCTACATCCAAAATTTGATCAGGATCAGAAAATATAAGGGAGTCTTCCTGGACCATAGCCCCGCTTCTGCTAAAAAAATGTCTTGAAAATACGCACATTAGCATAAACCTGCTAGCAAACACTCAAACAACCCCAGGGTAAAAAAAACATGGAGGTAAAAAATCCAGTTCCCAAATAATCATTATTTAAAGCAGCTCAACAGAAATTAGGACAAAATTCAGACTGAAAGTATAGAAAATATTTAAATAATTAATTATTGGTCAATTTAAGATAGTCCAGGTGATGTTTTCATAAACACACACACACACACACACACGTGAATGGCAATGTCCAACAAACCCTATTAAATCTAATCAAACAGCCAGTAAGATCCATGTGAAGCAGGTCACATTGTTTTTAGTGACAGGATGAATGTCATGCTCGGCTGTGTGGTTTACAGAATAAACATGCTGGATCTCTCAGAAACAAAAGAGCCAAGTATTAGTAGTGAAGGCTCGACGGGCGGCCATGTTTACTTTCAGGCGTAGAGGTAGAAGATAAGACTCTGCTGTATGGCGTTGGTCTGATCCTCGTCTGTTTTAATAATGAAATTTAATAAAATAAAAACATCCTGCGGTGATTTTTTTCAATCGTCAGGTTTGTCCAGCCAAATACAAACTGTCTAAATACACATTACTTTTAAGATACCAGAGTTTTAATACCGCCGATACCAAGTACTGTATTGTACTTTAATTAATACAAAAACAATAAAAAGTGTAAACTGAAATGCAAGTGTAAAATCTGAGAGGGAAAAAAATAAATAAACAAAAATCAGCCACAATCACGATTTTTTTCTTACCAAAGCCCTAAGAGGACATTGAATCATACATATAATAATTTCCTCCATTTTTCTGTGATAACGACTTAATTTGATTTGTTGATAACACCCTTAGACACCGAATAATTCTCCGTATCATCTGAAAGCCGAATTCTATCATTGTAATGTTTAATCAATCATTAAAAATATTTTCAAGCAGACAGTTGTTACTTTATTGCATGGGCAAGTCGCGGAATAATTATTCAACTTATCCGATGGCAATGATGCAATACCAAGAATTATTTGCTGGCTTTCCACCAATCAGAAACGAGAAAATATTTTGAAATGAATAATGCTTTTTAAATCTGAGACAGTGGACCAATCAGATTGTGCTGTTCCTCATGTGCCATACACTAATATACAGTCAGAATATATCATGATATAATTTTATGGTCACATCAACAAACACTAGAATATACAATTTTTCATAAAATACAAAAGCAAAGGATGGGAAAGTAAACAGTTGTAGTGTAAGAATAATGACAATAAATGACTTCCATGTCAGTGATTATTTTTCTACACCAGCCCACGATCACAGTCCTGTAAGCATTTCCCTGAAACACATGATGGACATGAAACAAATCTAGAGTTTAAAGGTTCAGCACTGCTATGGTATGAGAAGGAGCCGGACTGTAGCAGCATGGACATTCCCCAGCATTCCCTCACTTCCTCTTCGGTCACGGGGCTTATGGGAAATCTCTGAGGGCAAAACAGTGCAGAGGATTAGCGCTGAGCGAGAACAGGGGAGGGAGGAGGGGTTTGGGCTTAACCTACACTCATCACGTTCCCAGCTGACAGGAAGTGCAGCCTCAGGACAGTCCCTAATGCACATCGATTGATCAGGACGCAGTTTCTCCTCACACAGAGACACAGGCATCATTTCTATTCCAGCATATTTTCGGGGGGGGGGGGAAATCTGAACTTTATCATCATTCTCTCTACATTTGCTGTGGGAGGGTTAAAAAGATCAGTTCCTGAACAAGTCAGCTTTGTGTAAGAAAGGTGAAACCCAAAAAGCCTTTTCATACATCAGTAAATCTCAAGCTTGTATTGCACTGCAGGGAAAAACCCACAGCACACTGAGAGGAGGAACTCTGCGCTTACCTGGAGGCCCCTGCAGCTTGGCTTTCTTCACTGAAGAGGAAAAAAGAAAGAGAAAAAACAGTGTCAGGACGAGTGCATGAGGAAAAACAGAATCATCAGTCAATCAAAATGCTGCAAAAGTGACATGTAACTGAGTTCAAATCTCAGGAGTGTGAAAACCAGCAGAAATAAACATCAGGACTTCAAATCACCATCAATTCCACACCCTTTTTACTTTCAGCTTTATGATTCTACTTCTTTCTCACTATCTTTTACTTTTTATTTTTTCCCCTTTTCTTTTTCATCTCTACTACTCTTCCTTTTTTCCTTTCCCATTTTTCTCTTTTTAACCTTATTTTACATTAGATGGTTTTTTTTTTTTTTTGCATTCTCTTTCCTTCTTTCTTTCTTCGGTCCTTAATAAACTTTCTTTCTTTTACATTTGCTGTTTGTTAAGTTCCTGTCTTTCTTTCCCCCCCTTCCTTTTTGCATTCTTACTTTTTCCATTGTCTTTCCCTTTCTCTTTTCCCTTTCTCCTTTGCCTGCCCTTCATAACCTTTTCCTTAAACATTTATTTACATTCTTTTCCCCCCATTCCTTTCTTTATTTGTTTTGCCTGTACATTTTCCTATTTATTTTTCTCTTTCTTTCTTCTGTTCTCTTTCCTTTTTACTTCTTTGTAAAAGGAGAAGTTTATGAAGGACAGGCATTTACTTATTTCTTTCTTTCACCAGTCCTTTTTTTTTTTTAATTTGAAAACTTTCTATCTTTCCCTTTTATTTATTTTTCTTTCTTTCTTTCGCTGGTCCTTCCTAATCTTTTTCCCCTATTTGCATATATCATTTTTTCTTTTCGTTTTCTTTCCTTATATATTTCCTTCCTCCTTTCTTTCTCCAGTCCTTCCTAATCTTTTTTCTTTCATTTGCATACATCTGTCTTTTTCTTCCTTGTATTTCTCTCTCTCTTTCTTTCCTTCCCCTTTGCTCTCTCTCTTTCTGGTTTGTTCTTTTTAACAGTCCCCACATTTTTTAGCTCGCCCCTCTCTCCACCCAGCCACTATTACTAGATTGAATGAGATTATTACAGCAGATTATTTACTAGATGAATGTGACAGATGGACGCTGGGATTGCACTGTGTGCTTAACGGCATCACAGGATTAACAGAACCTACATTACTCTAACTTTTTCCTGATCCGCAGTGCAGAACGGGATCTTTTTCCTGTAATGGCCCGGAGGACAGAAGCTTCTGAATTAGGTTAATAAAGTTAATACATCAGCATGTGAATATTAAGATGTTTAAATATAAATGAGGACGTACACAGCGGACACTGTGAGAGACCCTGGGGAGAGTAAACACCTAGATTTGGAAACCTTCTCTGTTGTGATGTGTACATGAGCGCCCCTGAATCCCTGGTACTTAACGTCTAACCTTTAACACTGCGACGTGCTGGACGGGACAATAACGATGGAAACTGAGGCTTATCTTAGATGCTGCTTCAAGCTCTTTACACATAGTGTTCAATGAGTAACTCCACATTCTTCCGTTCATGATGTAAAAACACCACAACCATAAGGGACTGGGAGGTTTATATATTAAAATAAACAAAAAGAAAATACACTTAAAATAAAAGTTATCATCATCATCTTCCGCTTGTACCGGGGTCGAGTCATTGTGGTCAGCAGCCTAAACAGAAAGGTCCAGACGTCCCTCTCCCCAGCCACTTCCTCCAGCTTTTCCGGGGGGGACACTGAGGTTTTCCCAGACCAGCCGAGAGACATAGTCCCTCCAGCGTGTTCTGGGTCGTCCCCGGGGTCTCTTCCCGGTTGGACATGCCCGAAACATCGTACCAGGGAGGTGTTCAGGAGGCATTCTAATCAGATGCCCGAGCCACCTCAACTGGCTCTTCTCAATGCCGAGGAGCAGTGGATCCACTCCAAACTCCTGGATGACCGAACTTCTCACCCTTTCTCTGAGGGAGAGTCCCGCCACCCTGCAAAAGAAGTTCATTACAGCCACTTGTATCCACGATCTTGTTCTTTCGGTCACTACCCAAAGCTCATGAACGTACTTCCCATAGGTTTTTTTTTTTGTTTGTTTGTTTTTTAATTGAGCTTGTCCCATCACAACTGAATAATTTTTTTAAATCCCTTCGCCGTTTTCTTCCTTCCTCCCTCTGTTTGCAGGTAACAGCACAACACTGAATGAGTTCACCGTACACCTTAATAGCTGGGTTTCCATTAAACTCCATTACATCACTCCACGGACACCCAAAACATTCACATTTGTGACCAGCTGCAGTATTATAAGGAATAAGTTGCGAGGTAGAGTTTTGAGTAAGAGCCAAAGTTCAAAACGGCGTACCTGGACAAAAATGTGATATCGCCAAAAATACATCCTTCAAAGCATCATCTTCCACATGACCAAGTTCAAATATCCATAAACACAATCTATTCATGCTAAAATACTTGTGTAAGAAAGGGCTCCGTGTCCACGTTGTTGTAAAACAATAGAAATATCCACTTATTTTACTGATTCTCAAACGGCTTTTGTGGTTGCTCAGGGTATTTCCTTATTATCCAAATTCACTACCAGAATCCTCTCCCTACTTACAGAACCCCAGAAGGATTCCCCCAATCATATAACGCTAAACCAATGAGGAGCCTCAAAACAGACATGACTCGGTGTAAATAGAACTCATCTGTTGCTAGGAAGACGCTAGTACGATGGCGCTGATTGGTGGAGAGCCGGATTCATTTAGTGTTTGGATGCTGGGGAGTTTCAGATGCGGACATTCAGAAACTGGTTCTGTAACTGTAATTACTATTTTCTCAGCAGTGGCATTTCCTGATTAGCGACATACAAAGTGATGTAACTCAGTCCATTTTCATGCTATAATCATGTATTATACCTCATTTAAAGCAGATTCAATTCTCTTTCCTAATAGATCAGTATCTCAGTATCTCAAATTTCCTACTTAATCCCTATTATGCTGGAGTGGGTCACATGTTTTTCACCTTCTATAATAATATTGCATTAAAAGTGTGATTTCATTCATTTCATGATGTGAAGTCCCAAGGGGGCAGCATGGTGGAGTTGTGGTTAGCATGTCTGCCTCAAAACAAGAAGGTCGGCTCGGCGGGTACATGGGTCTCCGACACGTACTCTGGTTTCCTTCCACAGTCCAAAGACATTCACGTTAGGCTAATTGCTTGTTTTTAAATCGCCCCTAGGTGTGAATGTGGGTGTAAATGGTTGAGTGTGTGTATGTGTTTCGCCCTGCGATGGATTGACCAACTGTTTAACTGATTAGCGCTAACTAATGCTAACTTAGATTCCGGGTTTTCTTATTTTAACTTTGACCAAGCAAAAATCTTTTACTCAGAAATTTAAAACTTTATAATTCCTAGACAAAATGACCTAAAGATCGTCAGGTCTACTTCTCCCTCTTTGTCCGGAGTGTGTGGATGTTCTACCTCATTTACTTTTTTATTTATATCCTTTTCCCAGAATGTACTGTATCATGATACAGGGTCCTGAAGTTCCTCTCTAATCGGATCTTTTATTGACTCTGAACGTACAAAGAACTTTGCCAAAAAATTTAAACAGAGTCCGAAAGAAAAAAATCACTGAACAACATATATGAGTTCTGCAACTGTCAGCGAGCTGAACTCTTGCCAAAGCTAACCCAAAAACGGCTGCTTGTTGGTGTGGAAGTGAGGGGTGTGAGATGCCTTGTTTTCATACAAAAAACATGTGTTGATGTTGATTTGGAGGAAAATGTGCTGCAGGTTGGAGGAAAAATTCTAGATTCTGTTAAAGTCCTAAAATTACCTACAAAGTGTGGAATGACTCTTATCTTCTTTATAAAAACAATAATATTCCTCACTAATACTGTACATGCATGTATTAGGCACCAGATTACAAGTAAGTTTCGAACATTTCTCGAAAATAAGGTGCGATACACATGATATGATGCAACAACATGATAAAGAGCCTCGAGACAGAAAATGCTGAATGCAGAAGATGATGTAAAACTGTTGGGAATTCCTGGAAGGATGTTTATTGAAGGTTATTCTGTACCTTTAGCATTTCTCTCAGGAGACCCGTGTGGGCCGGCGAATAGCAAGTGTAACGGTTGCTAACAAGCTGAGACCAGAAGTTGGCTTGTTTAACTCCCAGAAGTGCCAGAGAATAACCAATATCACAGTTAATAGTATTATGTTAAAATATAGCTATATACAGTACAGTAAGAGTATTGGAGAGAAACGATAGAACGCATTGTTTATTATATAATAGCAGATATTATTTTCTATCAACTTAGCACTTTGCTATGATCAGGTAATAACCAAATAATAAAGGTACCTTGCAATTTAAGTTAAATATGCGATTTGAAACACCATGCGAATGTACAGAAGTGTATTTACTTTCAAGTGAAATTGTAACCTTTTAGTTTTGAATTGAGATTTAAATTAAGAAAGAAAACGTATAAGTTGTGTACACTGGTACATACACTTCAGGTGAAACTCTGGATGTTATCATTAGGCAGAAGGTGTGAAAGAGTTCTAAACACAGGATGATGTTTGAGTAAAAATTGTTACACTTAAGTACATTATTCTTATGTGAAATTTTTTGTATATTAGATCATAGCGCTGTATATTTCACTGCAGATGAGAAAAAGCTAGTTTCTTCAGTCAGCAGGGGTTTTTTTTCAGGTTATTTTTATTTCAGGCTTGAAGTCAAGTGCATGTGTTTAAAGGCAGTAAATTACACTCATGTGAAAACACCACAATAGATATTACTTCTCAAGAAATATCTGGCAACCTCATTTGCACAATGTGAATCAAAAGCCCATAAAAATGGGACGTACAGTAAGCACCCAAAGAACCTGACTCTGAATACACAGAACATTCCCAGCATAAACGCTGATGTAATGTTTCTACTTCCTTCCCACACTCTTCTGCGGCAATACTGTAGATTTAATCTGCATTGTGACCGTGTCAACTGCAGAAAGTGCTATAATATTAATAATAATAATGATAATAAAATTAAATTTATTTAAAAGGGCAAGTAACACAAAGCACTATCATGTAAGTGACCTTAAAAGTGACAGGTCCTCGAAGCACCGCTTATTTCTTGAAAAGTTTTTCCTTGAAATGTGCAGAAAGCAAAAATGATATTCAGAGTCAATTATGTCTTAGAATACGTGTAATTTTCATTAGAATGGCCAAGTGTGTGACAAGTTGGAGGAGAAAGCCAAGATGATTGTAGGGTAGTAACCTTTCAATATGAAAAAAAAAAAAAAAGATAAATCTTTAGACATGGAAATCCAGTTCAATAAAATATCCTCGAATAGGGTAATGGGAATTTTTTCTTTGAAAGCAATAACATAAAATAACCATCTTTGGTTTCCTGCTGCGATTCTGTAGGCATACTGTATGTACTACCAGAATAAATACAATTATTAATTATTCAAAATATTTATTTTTTCATTTCTGATGGGTGGAAAGCCTCCAGCAAATTCTTGGTATTTTTCTACAAGCCAATTTATTTATCATTGACATTAAAATAAATGAAAAAATTATGCCACGTGACCGTCAATCACGTAATCCTCCTCATAGATATCATAAGATAGATTGGCGACACTGCAGTCCAGAGATGTATACTTCATTATAGTATCTCAATATTTATGCTGTTGTAAGCAAAGAGATAGAGATAGAGGACTACAATAATATCAGTAAATTTTGAGAAATTTAAATGAAGTTTACAGCTGAGGGCCGCAGTGCTTTAGACATGACGGAGCTGTCTGCAGAATGGTGTAGATTATCTGTTTTATGATATCTCTGTTCCTTCTCTTCACTGTTGCTAACTAGCGAGCAGCATATTAACATAGACTGTTGTAAGAAAAAGAATATGTTCCTCCTCTCTGTTTCGTCTTAGATAAAACGTGGTGTTCGATGTAAAAAAATAAAAAATAAAAAAAAAGTTTCTTAAGGTTCTTACCATCAAATACTTTAATTCAATATTTTGTTGCTTTCCGTGTCAGGAAACAATCAGAAACAGCACTAGCATGCTAACCTCATAAAGCTCACTGATGCTAACTAGCCAGCTATCAACATAAAAAAAATAGTCGGCTTTAAAAAAAAAATTGCATGAATAATAAAACAATTATTAAATTCGACGTTTGAGCGATATAGGGAATTATAAAATTGTGACCAAATGATTATCTATATCATACTTCACCTCATTCAGTAATAACTCATTATCATGATTTAACATCATCGTCATCGTCATCACCATTCAAAACTTCATTTAGAAAATACCTTTTATGTCAGCAAGCTTAAGAAACGTTCCTTTTAGTGGATAAGAGAAGCTTCTCTCTCTGGGAAAGTCATTTAAAACCATATAACGGAGTGCCGGAGTGCATTAACTGTAAGAACGATTGTTATTAGGTCACTCATTGTTCTCCAGACAAACATCACTGCCTCGTCTCAGTATTAATGTGTTAATAAAAACCCCACACGAGACGTTTTTGCAGTATATGATCGTACCAAGTGTATCAAACCTCACTATTAACACTAGTACTCTAAAACTCTGTCCAAAGACCAAAACTGAGGCTCATTCTGCATTTATTAAACACAAATAAAGCCTCTGAGATATGAAGAGCGCCCACAGTAAAGTTGATTAAGCGTTTTAATTTCTATTTATTCTATTTTCTTCTTCAGCCAATACTGAGAACACAAACTAAAGAAACTGATCGCTCTGCAAGTTTTAGGGAGGTGGAAGAAAACCCGAAAACCCAGAGAAAACCTGCAGGAGCACAGGAAGAGCGTGCAAAAGCCGGTAACAAATCGTGTAACGTACAGTAGGTTATAAAAACTGTACATTTTGGATTGTGTCCCACAACATTCCCTTACCCCTCTTACCTGAGGACATTCACCTCTGTGAAATAAGTCAGAGGAAGTTTATTCATTCATTCATTCAATTGCATTTACACTCACACTTACACCTAGCAGCAATCGAGAGTATCCAGTTAGCCTAATGTGCATGTCTTTGGACCGTAGAAGAAAACCCATGCAAGCATCTGTTAGACATTTCCGATCCTACTGGCTCCTCAGGCTGGAGCTTATCCTGGGTGTGAAGCGACTAGGAGTTCAACTCCTCCTGGATGAGACCCTAGTCCATTGCAGGTCACCTCCCCAGTATTTTTAACTGGAACCCATTTATACTGCTGGCTGGAGAGAAGCACACTTGTGGTTAAGACCTTGCCCAGGGATTTTCGAACCCATGACCACTCGATCATGAGCCTAGCACCCTAGCCACTACACCACCGGCCCCACCTTATGCACGGGCAGAACATGCAAACTCCTCACAGAAACACCTTCGCCGAGCCCGGGACCTGAACCCAGGACCTTATTGCTGGGCGGCAGATGTGCTAACCACTACACCACCAAGTCGCTCTCAAGACGTAGTTGCATCATCACAATTTCTGAAGATCATAGAAGAGATAAGGAAACATAAGTTCTGACATTCTTTCATTATTTTACTGGTACTGTGATTTTAATATCAAGTATAACAATGTATTACTGTCATTAAAGACCCATATCAAAAATAAAATAACTCACAAACAACAAAATCAAAAGCAACAACCAAAATTTTATGACTTCCCTGCCACCATTTTCCCATCAGTGCTAACCGTGGTCATTGATTTGCCATGTACGTTTTTTTAAACTATAAAACTGTCACATATCACAATCTGAAACACATCAGAGACCATCAGATGGGCTTAACTACAGCAGTTTTTAATTCTTTTACAACCAAGCCACCCACGTCCATAAACGTGAAGCCAGAACACGTCCCAGCTTTAAACCGATTGCACTCATGTACACTTCCCTGCCGCACAGAAATGAATCAACAATGCAGAGTGCTTAAACTCGTCCTGTCACACATTATTGTGTTTGGTAATGGTGGACGCCGCATGAGAACCAACCATGAGTACAATACGACTGGACTTGAACTCAGTGCAGATTGAAAGAAGAGGCATTTTAAGACATGCCAGAGCCACTCCATTAAACCACAATTACTACTAAAATGAGTGGCAGTCAACCAAATCAGTTACATTTGCCCGGACCTGCTGTTGCTATGCTTTCAGCCTTTGTGAAATTGGATTGCTATCATACAGATTCTGTTCTCAAATGAGATAAGACATGAAATGAGCAACGAATCTGTGATTAAACATGCTTTGCTTAAAAAGCCTGAGCCAAATTTAATTTTAACTCCCCTGAGATTTAATTCTTTTCTTTTTTCCTCTCATTAAATCTCTATTCAATTAATAAAAGCATATGAATGGGTGTGAGAGATAATCTCTCCCTTTTGTCTCCAAAAAAATGTAATTATATACTGTATATCTAAATATATACGTAGAAGTAGCTGTCCTTGCATTCATAACATGTTACGGTGTATAACCGACTAGATGATGGGCTGCATCAATGTTATTACCCCCGCCGGAGATTTTTTATCCATCAGCATTTGTTTGTCGGTTTGACTACAACCAAAATCCTGACCGCACCCATGCACAGATTTTCACCAAACTTGGTGGGAACACTACCCTACCAGAGTCCTAGAGATGATTTCATTTTAAAATGGCAATGTCAAGGGTCAAAGTCAGTGCAAGGTCACACTTTTTTGTAGATAGATATTTCCCGTGGATGCTTTTATGTGACCCATCACAGCAAAGTGGGTATTAAGTCACAAATTGTTAATTTTGGGTACCATTTTGTAGATGATAACCTAAGTTTTAAAATGATACCAAATTTTCTGACATATGTCACTAGTTTTGGAGTAACTAACCAGAACCTGCCAGGAATTTTCAGCCCTATAAGCCGCGACTTTGGAGAAAATCACATTTAAAGTTCAATAAAGTATTGAATAATTTCAGACTTTATACCCACTTTGATTTGATGGGCCACATATTTGAAAAACAAAGTGACATAGACCCCTGGATGCAGTGAGGGACTGATTAAACAACAAAAACATACACATCTTCAAACGGCATAATCCCCTTTGACCTTGATTGGCCCTGAAAGGTCAAGATCAAGGTCACAAGATTTTAAGTGCTCATGATTTAAAAAAAAAAAAAAAAAAAACACCCACGTAATATAAAACATATTGTAAGATGAGCACATGTGTAATTAAGTCCGCTACGCTAGTTACATTTGTTTTTTGTTAGGAATTAATTTACACTGATAATCTACTGCACTAATACACTTCACTACATTTAATATTCTTCAGCGCAGCTTCCGACTTGTCCTCCTTCCTTGTAGCTACAGTATATTAGCTTACTAACAACTGGAGAGTTTATATCTGTTAGTATTGCGAATATTACCACAAAAAACAACAACAAAAAAAAAACAAATAGCTTACAATACCTATAATGATAGATTTCCTCCCAGTCATGAAAGGTTATGATACTTCTTGTGCTCGAAAATGCTTCAGGGGTCTCCAGAATGAAAACCAGGGCTATTTTTGTGATCGATTTACCAAGAAAACGACATTCACAAAGTTTTCTGTTTCAAAGTTTAAATGAAATCAGTCAATCAGGGAAAACGTGTTTTTCTTTTCTTTTTTTCTTAATTATTATTATTATTATTTTTTTTTTTTACAGTTCATTGACTGAGTAATTTGCCCAGGATGACAGAGTTTATCAGTTTTATACATGCATTCTGATTGGTCTGCTATCTCTGGATTAAAAACAAACAACAATACACTACACCACATTATTCTGTGTAGATAATGTTTAAATCAAAACAACAGACAGTCACAGTTTGTCACTTGTAGCAGATGGCGTCATCATCATCATCATCATCATCATCACGCTTTAAAATAGAAAGACTAACTATACAAATATTGTTTTAGTCTATTTTTTTTTTATTTTTTTTTTTATGTGTAGTGTGTAATTAAACACCTTTACGGAGCACGTGTAGCATTAGCTACATAGCCCTTAGCGTGAATCAAAGTGTGAAGCCCACCTGACCTACCTCTGTCATGGTTAACATACGTAAACATAAACTGTAAAAATCTGATTTTAGTTTGCTTTTCTTTATGTTTCTGTGTAGTGTATACCAAAACTATTGAATAAAGTTAAATTAATGCCGTTACACAGCTCTGCACCTGCTCGTATGTGCACTCTAAGCTCATCTATTAATTTTTAATATTTAAACATATTTAATTTTTTTAATGTAAGAAATAAACCATAAAAAAATTTGTTGTAGTGTGCTTTTCTGCTTATGTTCCTGTGTAGTATATACTTAAAAAAAATATATACTCGATGGATGTCCGGGACCGCTCAGTGACATCCACCTTGCCTTTAGCGCATAATTGGTAATTAGACTTCACACCCCACTGACGCTACATCGTGTTATGCACCATTTCATGTGACTAGCTTCACCCGGTGTAGGGTATTATTCAATAGCTTAAAGCCTGATATTCTTCATGGCACATCTGTTTTTAAAGGTGAATCTGAAAACGAAAGAGAACTTACACTCATCCATCACATTCTATAACACTGTCCAAACAAAATGTCACATTGCTAATATGTAACGTACGCTCACTTTCTGCTTAGGAATGAAGAATCGCCCTCAGTGGATGATGCATGTCCCAGCCTGGCGAGCACTGCTCTCCTTAGTCCCTAATTAATGATATGTACTTTTATTTTGACATTTACTTTTACTTCCTGTTTTTTTGTTTTTTTTCTCCACCTCTGAACCTTATTAATTTGTTTCTCTATTTGGACACCAGTGTTGTGTTTTCTATCAATCCCCATTCAGGCAGTTCATGCTTTCTTTGCAAGGGTTTTTATTTCCTCGGTCATGGAGGATGTGTTTTTTTTTTTTTTTTTTTTTTTTTATTACTGTTGGTTTTTTGTTTGACTTTTTGCAACTTTATGCAAAAAGTTAATAACAGATTTTTATGATTTTTTTATTTATTTTTTGCAGGGGTGGAGTACGCTCCAAGTATCACTTCAATAGATTTTGGAAATTATCCAATGAATTTTTAAAGGATTTTTTAACATTATGATGATGTTTTAGACATGTAGTATTACTTCAGGCACAGCAGGGGGCGTTGTGTACATTCTGTTATTTGTTTTCAGCTTGGCGGAGGTTTGCTCTCTCTGAATACTTTTAATTTTGTAAATTAGGACTGCAAATTAAGTCTCCTAGCTTTGATCGAATTTATTATTTCTTTAATTTTGACTCTAACTGCTCACGTTCTTAAGCACGTCTAGTTGTAGACACGCAGTACCTACACAACATGCCTACTATTTGACACACCCACTTGTCCGAGCCACCATCTTGCACACAGAATTACTGAACCTTTGGTTATGGTTTGGGTTAAGGTTTGGGTTTGGATTCGGATTAGGTTATGGCATGATGGCGTAGTGGTTCGAATTCCAGGTATTTCTCTGTGGAGTTTGCATGTTCTTCCCATGCTTGTTTAGGTTTCCTCCAGTTTCCTCCCACAGTCGTAAGACATACACAGTAGACTAATCGGCAGTTCCAAATTGCACTCTAGGTGTAAGGTGGAGTGCGAATGGTTGTATGTGTGTTGGACTAGGTTTCCTCCAGGTACTCCGATTTCCTCCCACAGTCCAAAAACATGCACAGTAGGTTATTTGGCTTTTCCAAATCACCCCCAAGTGTGAGAGTGAGTGTGAATGGTTGTGTGTGGTGACTCTGTAATGGTCTGGCGAGCTCCTCAGGGTGTACCCCGCCTTCGCCCAGAGACGGCTGAGATAGGCACCAGCCTTCCCGTGACCCCTAATTAGGATTAAGTGGCTCAGAAAATGAATGAATGAAAATCTATCTACTTTAGAATTCACGAGAATGCATACTTTAGTGATAATTTGATGTTCGAAAATTGGTGCTGAAGGACATTTTATGAATGCTACAAAAATATAGGACCGTTTGAGCATCGCCAGGTTTGCGTTCCGTGGCCAAATTTCAAGGTTGACTCCATAAAAATCAAGACCACATGGTTGTTCATGAATATTACTTTTCAAGGTTCTTCACTACTTTTACTTTCACTATTATAAACTTGCACCTGTTGCTGAAAGTACTCAGCTATTTCATACTTTTTTTTCCCCCTTGTACTGTATTGATACCTCCATCTCCTCCAGCTAGAGTACTAGACACCCCTCCCAAAAGTTCATGTGAACACGGACAATTGTAGGACAACCAGCACCACCAGCCTATCTGATGACAAGATTCAAACTGTGCCTTTACCATTTCTGTAGCTTCTCCAGCTCTGCCAGAAGATCACAGTGGGAAGTAAGACTAGGACCTGGCTGTAGCTTTGACACTGTCTGCCAAGAAGATCTCCTGAAGAGTAGATGGCTGAAGATCTTATGTATCATGCTGACCCATCTAGAGAAGTTCAGTGCAGCTGGATTCGAATTGGAAGCATTGCACATCTATCCAAGTCCTTAAAGCCTCACCTTGACCTAATGTGTAACTTTTATGCATATTGAGTTGGTAATTGTTTGGTATTTGCATTTAATATTAGCATTTGAAAGGATGGTGCATGGCAGAACATGTTTGAAATTTCAACTCCAGCTAATCGGATCTGGATAATCCGTGACGGCTGGCCTTGATATTGACTGAAAAATGAAAACATTAATATAATATAGATTATAAACCACACAATCCTGCGATGTCCTGCCGAGCTTTCCAGGGTGTACCCTGCCCTCGCCCAAAGTCGGCTGAGATGGGTGCCAGCCTCCCCGCGACCCTAATTAGGATTAAGCGGTTTAGGACAGGAATGAATGAGTGAATAAACCACAAAATCCACTAAAAAAGCTACCATTCTTTCACCTGGTGTTTTTAACTATTTGTAGGACGTTCCATGTGATGCACAGGGCACTTAGTGATGGTCTGCTATGGGCTCGACTCCGTGCCCACCTGTCCAGGATTTCCTTTTGTGTCAGTTTGCCTCATGTCCTACACACAAAGTGATGATGTCACAAAAATTGGTGCTACCGGCCACCTACTGACTGACCTACACTCTGTGGTTAACACGTCCATCTCACAGCAAGAAGGTCCTGGTTTCTAGTCCAGTTTGCATGTTCTCCCCATGCTTGCATGGGCTTTCTCTGGGTGCTCTGGTTTTCTCCGACATTTCAAACACATGCACATTAGACTAATTGGCTGTTCCAAATTGCCCCTAGGTGTGAGTGCGAATAATTCTGTGTGTTTGCCCAGCAACGGATTGTTGAGCCTTCTCCTAGAGTTGGCTGATATAAGCTCCCACCTCTGCGACCCTAGTAAGATTAGTTCAGCAAATGAATGGATGGAAGGAAGGACTTTGTGATGATGTCACAAAGAGGGACGCTACAACCCCGGGACATCTCCCCTGCACAGCTTTACGCACTGCTTCTAGTTTGTCTTTCACAATCCGTGCTCAGAGTATCAACGTTTAGTTTCTCTCAGCTTCTGAAAGCGTTTTTGGGGACGACAAAAAAAAACCAAAAAAAAAAAAAAACCACAGAATAGTTAAATAATCCACCCCGTTCCTGTTCATTATGCTCACGGCTGTATTTCACTTGCACCTTTTCAGTCATTGAGGATGATGTGTTACAGACGTGTGTGACAAACTTCAGCACAAACAGTGAGGCACATTCATCCCAGCCATCTCTGTGAATAATACAACGTTACAGTCGTTAAACCCGACTACACTGATGACATCTAATGAGATATAATATTGGCACGTTCCCGTCTCCATTTTATTTAGCAGCGTAATTCTTTTAGCAAACACTCCATCTGTGGCTTTCCGCCGTAATCTGTTGAGTAATGTCGCTGGGGAATGGTTTGAGACACAAGACACGATAAGGGTGGTTCTTTGTTGTTGCTGAAAAAGTTAATATCTGTCTGAATTGTAATGATGTATATCAGTTTTATAGTCAAACGTCTTTAGCTACACATAGAAACAGAATGTAGGTTTGCCGATATTTGTTCTTTTGATCCATCCTGGTGAACCTTTATCCTACATCCTGGATAACTGATGTACAGGGTGACCCATTAATCCTCCCACATGTCAGAGGTAAATAAAAAAAAGTTAAAGAGAATCACATCATGGAGCCTAGTGACGCAGGAGAGGCGGTGCTAAACTCTGTTGGTGGCCCAACCCCAACTTGAACACCTTGATGTTGAAGACCTCGATGTGTGGTTTCAGTAAGATGGAGCTACGGCACAGACAGTTCAAAGCTCAGTGGCAGTGCCGATGGAAATATTTCCGGATCAGGTGATCCCGTCTCGTGGCAACCCGTTCCCTGACCTCGCTCGCCCCTTGTGATTTTTTTTTTTCTGTGGCGCTACCTTAAATCACGAGTGTATACTCATCCACCCCAAACTCTTGAAGCTCCTTAAGGGTTGCTATTCAGCAGGAGATCGCCGCTGTTCCACCCGACACGACCCGTCGAGCCACGGCAGCCTTCAGAAATCACCTCCAAGAGGGTGTGGATGACGTCAGACACTGTTTAGAGGATCATCTTTAAATGTCGATGAATAAAAACTGTGCAGAATTTACTCAGTATTGAGTCTCATGTGTGAAAATAATCATTTGTCAGAATCATATCTTTAATAATTAGCACGTCCGCCTCACAGTAAAGAAGGTCCTGGGTTCGATTCCCGGGCTTGGGGATTTCTGTGTGGAGTTTGCATGTTCTCCTCGTGCTTGTGTGGGTTTCCTCTGGGTACTCCGGTTTCCTCCTACAGTCCAAAAACATGCACAGTAGGCTGATTGGCTGTTCCAAATCACCCCTTGGTGTGAGAGGGAGTGTGATTGGTTGTGTGTGTGTTGGCCCTGAGATGGTCTCCCGAGCTGTTCAGGGTGTTATTTGTTTGGAACTTAGGGCTGCTGCTTTTAGATCACCATTGGCGACACTTCAGCATTCATATTACTTACCCATTTGCCAAACAACTTTATCCTACCAGGGTCGCAGGGAGGCTGGAGCCTATCTCAGTCAACACTGGGCAAAGGCAGGGTACACCCTGAACTGCTCACCAGACCATCACATAGCATTCATATTCACATTTGGGCAATTTGGAACAGCCAATTAGCTTAATGTGCATGTCTTTGAACTGTTGGAGAAAACCGGAGTAGCTGGAGAAAACCCACGCAAGCAAAGGGAGGACATGCAAACTCAACATGGAGACACCCGAGCCTGGGATTCGAACCCAGGACCTTCTTGCTTTGAGGCGGTCGCCACATTTATATTATGTTCAGAATAATTTTCAGAAAACGTGCATTAAGGATTAAAACACTCTCCTGATTATTCAGCCTTGTACATTTCTATCAATTTTTTGGAAAATTTGAATCTCATGTCATATTTGGCAGCCAGGCCGCGGCCTTCAGCGTGGGCAGCGAAATTGAACTCATCTCAGACCCGGTGCATTAGAAAGCGCTCTAACTCTCTATAGGAACACACACGCTAGTTACATCGGAGGTGGTAAAGGGTGAGAGAAGAGGCTGAGTCATCGCAGAGGCATGTGGGAGCTTCAGAAGTGATGGAAGTATTTATTGTCATAACTCAACACACAAAAAAATCTTTTTTTTCATTTTCTTTATTTTTTTGGGCCACTGGATTTATTAGAGGTATGAATGAGGTATTTATGAATAATTGGTGACTAATACTGAGGAAAAAAAAAAAACCGATAACCACTCATCAAGTATCCATCAAGTGTCCATCACTCATCCACCACCAGCCAACCAGGTAGGGGCGTAAGCAAGCACATGCACTCGGAGGGAAAGTACTATCCGCCTCCTTGTACGCATGAGCTCACAGATGCCCGTAATTGGCTGGTGATGGCTGTAATTGACAGGGAGACGAGTGCATGCCATCCCTCCCTTCTATGGGAGCTCAGCTGATTATCTCCCACGGACTCCCAGCTGCGGATGTCTGTGGTATCAACATGCGGTGTCAAACTAGTAATCCTAACAAGAAAACTGGAGCCATGCATGCCAGAAAAAATATATTAATAATAATAAAAATCATCATCATCATCATCATTAATAATAACAATAACAACAATAATAATAATAACAATTATTATTAATATTATTATTATTATTGTTATAGTTATTAGTATTAATAATAATAACAACAACAATAATAATAATAATAATAATAATAATAATAATAATAATAATAAAAGCATAATAGAGCCACTGTTTTCTTTCAATTTGTCACCAATTTGCAGCATTATTCAGCAGCATTGGTGGGCTGAGGACAGAGTCTGAGCCAGGTGGGGACAGATGTTTTCTAAGGTTCCAGATCATGGTGCAAATTTGACGGAGATGTGTTTAAGGTTTCGAGAAGATGGTTGATTAAACATCGAGTCTGAGTCAGTATCTTCCACCAGAATGAAGAGAATGAATTATTTGGCACAGAGAGAAAGAAACACCACCATGTTTTGACTCTCCAAACTCTGTAAATGTCGCTTCTCATCTGTCTCTATCTTTCTCTCTCTCTCTCCCTCTCTCTCTCTCTCGCAAGCAAGTAAAGCTTTGTGCGCTCGGAAACAAATTGATTCCTCTGTTTTCACAAAAGCCATTTTAAATCCCTATTTCAAAAGACGCCAAGTCAGTCAATGGGGAAAAGACTTCCTGCTTGCCAGCACTAGAACAGCATAACAGATCAGGCTAATGGTCTGAAGCAGTGTGTATGTGTTGCAAAAAGGGG
>JBCNYH010000026.1:39202334-39215571 GCA_039654325.1 Tandanus tandanus
CCCCCCTCCCCCCCCCCCCCCCCCCCCCCCCCCCCCAACAGACAGATCGCCTTCTGGGATGTTTCCTTGTCACTTAGTGCCTCTGTTAGGATTCATAAGGTATGACTACATCCAGATGTCAAGCTTTAAGGCTATTTAAAGTTAGACAAACACATACAGTTACAGAGTGTTGAGTACCTAATTGCTAGCATAAACTGAAAAAAGCTAAAACAAAGCTACAGTTTTTCAATATGCTTTTTTCCCCCCATTTTATTAGCTTAAAATTATTTGTTAATTTCAATTCAACTTTCTTTCAACTCACCCATGCCATGGGCATTGATGCAACCCCATCTATGACATGAACAACAGGCTCTGAGAAATTGTCAGTATTTCTTTCTAAAAAATGACGTAGGCTTTCTCCTTGCACAATACAATTTCAGGTTGTATTTTTGAATGTAGCAGCTTATTGTGTTAAATGGCAACAGTTTTCTGAAGTAATCCTGAACCCATGTGTCAATATTTGAGATTAATCTAAATTTCTTTTTACTATATTATCTACTGTAGATGTTAAAAGACCAAGATTCTTTGCCAACTTGCATTAAGTAATGCTCTTTTTGGCCTGACTAACAAATCTGTCATAGATTCTGGCATAAAGAAATGAGTCACGACCCACACTTGCTTGCAAAGACTGAACCTTTGGTGGCTGCTAGTATTATTCTCAGTCATGACACTTCACCTGCTACCAGTTGCTTTAGGACCATGACTTGAATATTCTGTAAACTCATTTTATTGATTTATTGATTGATTGATTTATTTTATTACAGGCATCAGATTCTAACTTTGGATATATTTGCAAAGTACAAAGAAGTTGGTCAGTAATAATATTGAAAAGCTTGAATTTGTACTTCTGGCAAAGAAATAAATGTTCACACGAATTACCAAATCACAGATTTCAGTTTTTATTGCATTTTGGGAAATTCCAAATCACGCCCTTTTTGAAAATGAGGTTGTTGCCTTCAACATGACTTCCACCAATTTCTAACCCGTTTTCAACATGTTTTCTTTCTAAAAGCACTAATATTTACACTTCATCCAAGAAAGAAAAAAACTGTAATATATACATTAAAAAAATAATAATAATTCCTAGTGTTTATAATGGGCGGCACAGTGGTATACTGGATAGCATATCCGCCTCAAAGCAAGAAGGTCCTGGGTTCGAGTCCCGGACTTAGGCATTTCTGTGTGGAGTTTGCATGTTCTTCCCATGCTTGGTTTCCTTTAGGTACTCTGATTTCCTCTGACAGTCGAAATTTCTTGCACATTAGGCTAATTCTGGTGAGACAGGTACACTGTCGGCACTCCTAATTCATCCGCTTCATCACACATACGGTGGCCTCGGTTCCGTCTCCCATGCGTGGGGGTCCACAGCACTACTTTGCTTTGTGGCAGCTCAGGATGACGGTAGCAGTGGCCAGCTAGCCTTAATCTTTGGTATGCAATCTCGCCTGTCATTCAGAAGCTCTTGATACAGCATCTGGTTCTTGACGTACTGGCCTGGATTGACATTGAGAACTTGTCTCAACATCCTGATGTAACAGCCATCAAGAGACCTTGGAGTTGAGAGGTGAGTGTCCAGCACTCAGAGCCATAGAGTAAAAGAGACTCAACTGTTGCAAAGAAGAAGCTGAGCTTGGTTTCTTGTGACACCTGAGACTGCAAAGTCGAGATCAGCGCGGGTGACTTCATGTGATCTGGATGACTTCCTTGGTGTGATGG
This sequence comes from Tandanus tandanus, assembly GCA_039654325.1. Lineage (NCBI taxonomy): Eukaryota > Metazoa > Chordata > Actinopteri > Siluriformes > Plotosidae > Tandanus > Tandanus tandanus. Next base: position 39,204,090 of record JBCNYH010000026.1, read on the forward strand.
TCAGTCAGAGGTCAACCTCTCTCCCCTGGATAGTTTATTGAAGACTGTAATCAAGCACAATGATGATAGAAGTAGGGCGTGAGGGTGTCTTCCTGTAGCACTCCTGCTGAGTCACCAGTTGTCAGTGTCCAGTTCCACATCTCAAGGACTAGTACATCTAGGTCACAGTTCTCCATTACCTCTGCGGTTATGTCATCTGGCCCTGGGCTCTTTCCCTGCTGTAGTGAGGACGTCACGCACCTGTACTCACTGGCTGTAAAGGGTCCATCTTTGATACTGAGGTCAGTGAGAACAGACAAAATCTCTCCTTCTGGGTCCTCCACTATAGGAATGCCTCCAAGGAGGTTGCTGAAGTAAGTTCCCACGGGCTGTTGCCAGCTACTTGGACCTCTTCCTTCCACTCATGTCAAGGATGACCTTCCAGGATTCAGCACACCTCACCATGTCACGATGTGCTGCCTCCACTTTCTGGACCTTTTCCTTCAGTTCCTCACCCTTGAGTGTGAATGGTTGTGTGTGTTGCCCAAGCATGGCCTGGCAAGCTGTTCAGGGTGTACCCCGCCTTAACCAAATGTCGGCTGAGATAGGCAACAGTCTCCCCCGCTACCCTAGTAGGAGTTAGCGGTTTGGGAAATGAGTAAGTACAGTAACACCAGAGGGACAGAAACCTCACAATAAACATTTTTCCACACAATTACTACCTTTCCTTTCTACGTCTTTTCACTCCCAAATAGCTGCAGTGTAATTTGTGTCAGACAGTATTCATTATCTGCGAGATCTTATACTTTATTTTAAGAGAAATGCAGAAAACATGGCGGTTCATGGTGTTTTGGGGCACTCTACATATTCCATATTCTACAAGGTTATAAAACACACACAGTTTCCATCTATTTCTGTCTCTTGACTAATGATCCGGGCCGCTTCAGACCTCTTTGATCTATAGCTCCTACCTGAAGATATATTTTAAGATGAGTTGTTTTATTCCTTTGTGTATTCGCTCTATGCTTTCATTTGCTGGAGCAAACTGATGACTTTGTACTTAAAATTGCATTTTTTTTTCCCTGCCTGGGTCAGAGAAAAAAAACTGAAAACACTGATTTCATAAAGTTAAGTGCAATTGCAAAGTGGAAAACAAAACAAGAGGAAGATCCTGGATGCAGTCATCAGAGTTTTGAGTTGTGCACCGAGTACAGGAGGGAAATGACCTGCCTACACACTACATACACACTACATTCACAACCCATATACACTCCATACACACTCCAAACACACCCTATACACACTTCATGAACAAATAATACACACTATAGACACCACAAATACTCCATACACACTCTATATACTATACACACACCATGAGGAAGTCATACACACCACACACACACACCCACACACACTTTCATTCTTTTTTCTCTTTCTGCAACAAACAGATTTTTTTCCCTTTTATTTAGTGTTTTTTTTTTAACCTGTTGAAAGCTCCTATCAGTGATATAAATCACAACATTAAAAAAAAAAAATACAAAATTATAAAAAAGCATCGTTAATTAAAACAAACATTTAATAATTTCTTTAATGATTCCATATGTTAATGATCCAGTCCAGTCCCTGGTCAGTGTTTGACTTTGTGACACAAACACTTTTATGTTTTGCATTCACGTCTTATTTTAGCAGAATATTGGTGATATTCGCACAACTGCACAGCCTGGTGTTAGTGTTGTGGGTTTTATTCCGAGGGCTTCCTCACACTTTCCTGTACAAAAGTTAAAAATATTTTCACACCACCCAGAGCTGAGGGTAAAAATAAAACACCTGCACTTCCTGCCACTACACCGAGGATCCCAAAGAAAATATATATCTAATCTCTCGGAGACTCTGCTGCTGCTACAGGACGTAGCGGAGATGGAGAAGAACCACACAAGGACCTACAGTACTGTCAAGATTCATTGCTCCAAAAACAAAAAAGACAACAACCTTATACACATACAGGATTTTACATTTCAGAAACACACATGGTGACCATGGTTTTGCCTCTATCTCCTGATGAGCGACACAGCATATGACAAGACACAGACTGAGAATCTGTTTACGACCGAAAGCCTGTTAAGTCTCCTGGTGATCGCCGCAGCAGATGAAACACTCGGCACATGAGGTCTCTAGAAAACCCCATTGGAGTTTCATCAAAAGTTTAATCATTTTCAAACATACATCAAGTTATCTATTTGCATCATTACTCAACCACAGTAATTCAAAGAATGGACTCAGTACATCAACGTTCCCTCTGGAACTAAACAAAGATGGCTGCCAGGAGAGTTTTGTCTGCTGTGACGATCGCCAAAAGACTACACAGATTCTCTTTCAACTCTCTACGTCACATATAACTCTTATATAAATACAGTTGTGTCTCGTTAATATATGCATGTCACGGACCAATGCACCTCAACGCATATCAAGTGGTTTAGCTAATATGCAGGCATGAACGCTGCCATGGATCAAAGCAGAATGCCGCCATATTGCTCTAATATGGTAAATTTTAGTGAAAAATTACAAAAAAATTGGTTTTTGGTCATCCCCATGTTACAAATGTGGTGTCCAAGGGGAGGCGCACATATTAAGTGGAAATGCATAAAAAAAAAAAAATGCATAATAACAAGATTCTACTGTATTCCTACTATATATGTCCCGAAGTATTTTATTTATTCATTCATCTGCCAAGCTTAATCCGATGAGGGTCGCAGGGAGGCAGGGGCCTATCTTAGCCGACTCTGGGCAAAGGCAAGGGTACACCCTGAATAGCTCACTAGATCATTGCAGGGCCAACATACATGCGACCACTCACACCTAGGGGCAATTTGGAACAGCCAGTTAGCCTAATGTGCATATATTTGGATTGTGGGAGGAGACCCAGAGGAAATCCACAGAAGCATGGGGTGAAATGCCCTCATCGAGCCCGGGATTTAAACCCAGGACTTTCTTGCATTGAGGCAGATGTGCTAACCACGTGATTTATTCATTTTATACCGTATCACTGTAGCCTATCAACAATCAACAATTTGTTCCGGATCATCTCCGAAATCTAACGGGACCTTCTTTGTCCAAAGCCCCGCCTCTGGTAGAAATTTCATGACAATCCGCTCATAACTTTTTGAGTAATCCTGCCCACAAATACACAAACAAACCGAGGTTAAAACATACTGTAACCTCCATGGCGAAGGTAGCAAATCAGCACACTGCGTTTTTATTCCATACCTATAAAAATACTTTTTGCTGCACTTGTGCATGAGGTCAGGTAAAGCTGTGAGGTTAGGTTGTGTTCATAGACGCCGTTTTATGATCCGTCATCATCTGCACACAGGCACATTCCTGGGAACGATTTTTCCCAACATCGTTCCCATGTCGTTCCGTTGTATTCCATTTACCGGCAGGCTCCTGCATTCATGATGAACTCCAAAGCTGGCCAAAAGAAACCCTTTCTGACACTAACTGAATATGGATGGGAATAAGTCGCCTGAGCCACACACGCTGCACTGCTCGCTCCTCTGGATCAAACCCCCTCGAGTGTGATGGTGAAAGAAAGCCTGGGAGGTGGAGTGATATCCTAATTTACATTCATTCGTTTCCTCCTTCCTTCCTTCTCACGGACTGTGTGAAATATTCACCAAGAATTTAGGATGTGTGAGAATATGCAGCAGAAGATCTTGGGTTCAAGAAGAACATGAACTGATACATGTTCAGCGAACCATTCACTTTTTATTCTAACGTATTAAAAATGTATAACATTTAAAGAAATATTATACAGTACATTATATTAAAAAAACATAATAAAAACATTAATTCTCAAATGTTAGTGCATTTACTTTTATGGCATTTGGCAGACACCCTTAACCCTTACCTTTTTTTTTTATCTCCTTTATACAACTGAACAGTTGAGGGCTAAGGGCCTTGCTCAAGGGCCCAACAGTGGAAGTGGAGGTACTGGGGCTTGAACCGCCAATCAAATCGACACTGGTTTTGAGTCCCTGCTCGGGTGTTTTTGTGTGGAGTTCTCCCCGTGCTTGTCTGGGTTTCCTCCGTGTACCATGATTTCCACCTACAGTCCATAAACATGCCCATTAGGCTAACTGGCTGTTCCGAATTGCCCCTAGGTGTGAGTAAGTGATTGTATGTGTGTTCTCCTGTGAAGTGAATGAGTTTATAAAGACACTGTTAGCTACACAGCGAGTAGGTCTGCATGAAGCACGTTGAGCTCAACTGACCCGCCTCTGTCATGGGCAAAATATAATATAATATATAAAAATATACATTTATATAATAATAAATATAATAAATTGTTCTACTTTCAGAGGCATCCTCCTCATGACCGTCACTGACAGTGTCATTGCTGGTCTCTTGGCATTACTTCATCTATATCACTAATAAGTCCATCCATCTTTTCATGTCCATTTTTCTTTTTACTTTTTTTCTGTTTCCTGGGAATATCTTAAACGGTTTAATGTTTTAAATTCCTAATTCGACAATGTAGAAACTTTTTTATTGCCTGAAGATAAAAAGTTAAACCTAGAACCCTTAGGACTTTTGTTCCTGGGAGAAGCCTTGACAGTTTTAGGATGATTAGAGAAAGTTTCCATCAAAACACGTTCCTACAAACGCTTCACTTAGAAACACCAACTAAATCCACAACCCTGAGGATATCTTTCTTTCTTTTTTCTTTCTTTTTTTCTTTTTTATCTTCCCCTATTTAAATTCTTCAACACGTCGTACCCGACGGATTTTTTTCTCTGGTGAAAAAAGGTACATTGAGGACCCTGAGGATTAATCTTATTTTTTATTTTTTTGAGGGAAGCCTGAATAATTCTCTATAGAAAATTACAGATTTTATAGTGGAACCGTTCCAGTAATCTTGGAAACCTCAGAACCCATGAGGATCCACTACGATATCATGCACCATTTTTAAACATGGAAAAGATTACTGCACTACACTGCAATATACAGTAATATACTGCACTGCACTATACTGTACTACACGGTACTATACTGTAATATACAACACTACACTGCATTACACTTTACTGTACTATACTGTAATGTACTCTACTACACTGCAAAATATTGTACTATACTGTACAGTACTATAATGTACTGTACTACACTGATATATACTGTACAATAATATACTATACTGTACTACACTGCTATATATTGTACTGTACTATAATATACTGTAGTACATTGCAATATACTGTACTATACTGTAATAAACTGTACTACACTGCTATATACTGTACTATATTATAATATACCGTACTACACTGCTATATACTGTACTATACTATAATATTCCATACTGTACTGCTATATACTGTACTATACTATAATACACCGTATTACACTGCAATATACTGTTCTATACTATAATGTACTGTACTACACTGCTATATACATTGTACTATATTGTAATATACTGTACTACACTGCTATGTATTGTAGTATACTGTAATGTGCTGTTCAATATTATAATATAATGTACTACACTGCAAAATACTGTACTGCACTATACTATAATGTACTGTACTACAGTGCTATATACACTGTACTATATTGTAATATACTGTACTACACTGCTATATATTGAACTTTACTGTAAAATACTGTACTGCACTGCAATATACTGTTCAATACTATAATGCACTGCACTACACTACTATATACTGTACTATACTGTAAAAACTGTAATATACGGTACTGCACTGCAATATACTGTGCAATACTCATATACTGTAATACACTGATATACACTGTACTATACTGTAATACATGGTACTGCACTGCAATATACTGTGCAATACTCTAATATACTGTAATACACTGATATACACTGTACTATACTGTAATATACTGTAGTACACTGCTATATACTGTACTATACTGTACAGTACTATACTACACTGTACTACACTGCTATACACTGTACTATACTGTAATATACTGTAGTGCACTGCTATATACTGTAATATACTGTACAGTACTATAATGCACTGTACTACACTGCTTTATACTGTACTATACTGTCATGTACTATACTATACTGTAGTCTTCTAAATTAATACCCGGGCGATCCGGACATGATGTAGCTGATGTAGTACATGTCATTGCTGTCCCCCTGCCTGTCGGGTGAAGGGTAATTAATAATGGCACTATGGCAGAAGGCGTGAAGGCCAGAGAAATGATTAAAAGTTAGGAACTGCATGAGTGATGTGGAGTGATCGAATGGGCTTACACGCTCATTGGGCCGAAGATATCAATATATTTTATTCTCCTACGTGAGCTGCTTCGCCGAAAGAGCATCCCAGCTAAAGTGAGCAAAGTGGAAACATTTACACCTGAAGCACGATAATCATAACCTACAAGTCTCAGGGTTGTCATTTTATGTACAATTATTATTATTTACATCTATCTATCTATCTATCTATCTATCTATCTATCTATCTATCTATCTATCTATCTATCTATCTATCTATTAATGAAGATACAACAGCTATGAAATATATGGATGGATATAAGAAATAAATAAATGGATGACTATATGGGCAATTGAGTTTTACCATCAATGCAAAGGTCCACATGGTTCCTTACCCAGATGTTTAATTTTCAATCCAGTCACGGATAGGCAACACACACAACTATTCACACTCACACCTAGGGGAGCTTCGGAACCGCCAATTAGCCTTCTGTACATGTTTTTGGACTGTGGGAGGAAAACAGAGTACCCGGAAGAAACCCACGCAAGCACGGAGAGAACATGCAAACTCCACACAGAAACGACCCAAGCCCGTGACTCGAACTCAGGACCTTGTTGCTGTGAGGTGGACATGCTAACCACTGTGCCACCACTTCAAAGTCAAATTAATATGATTTCTTTTTTTTCCAAAATAGGTTTCACTTTAACTAATAAAATCATCATTATGTGCCATCCTTGATCCAAAATTTGACCACCATGGATCTCCATCTCACCCTGTTCTCTGCTGCTGTCTTTGCTTCTGCGTAAGATGATGTCGTCAATCCAATTCCCTCTCTGTCCTCCTCTTGCTCTGGTCTCTTCAGTTGTGCCCAGGAATAAAAGTAAAATGTTAAAAAAAAAAACCTTGATTGTTAAAACCCTGTGACAAGAAAATTCTACATTTTTTTTTCATTGTGTGGATAATTACATTGAAAATGCATCATATTTCCTGGGTGTAATATTTCCCAGGAATAACACACCCTTTAGATTTTATTCATTAATCTAAGATACGTACAGATATAATGGATTCCCTGTTAAGGCGGGTGTAAATGCTTTTGCTGTGCAGATTTGCCTTGATTTAGAGTCGCTGTCGGACGGCTGTAATGCACCGATTAGTTGGGACCTGAATAGACGAGTGAAACGAGATGGTCCAGATCAATCCTGCAGTAATTCTGATGCTCAGTCGTGCAAAACTCATTCAGCAGCCAGCGATGCCAATTATCTCACCATTCACACCTTCTCTGAGCGCCATTCTGCCGTTCTGAAAAATCTGCCTAAATGTTCTTGGCGATGTAGAAGAAGGTCGAGTGGAGAAGCAGATGGTGGAAGAGATGGTGGAAGGTTGCTTTTTTTTCTGAGTCGGGTCTTTTCCGCCTCATGTACCGTCCTCATTATCAAAGTAAACGCATGAATTGTTTTCATTACGCTCTGCAGCTATCAGCTAAAAAAACACTGTCAGGGCATTGAGATCTGTCGGTCTCGAGATTTCGCAGCACCCTGGAGATATGAATGCCAGGGGTAATAAGGACTCGTTTGATATTTTACCTTATTATCCTGAAATTCTTTTAGGTTAAGCACTACTAAACTTTGTCTGGCTCTAGCACATGTTTTTTTGGGGTTCGAATGACCAGCAGCTGTGCCAGGCTGAGGATTGAGATTGAGTCTGTGAGGAACTGTGAGCGGAGTAGAACCGCTGCTCCTCTACGTTGAGGTGGCTCGGGCATCTGATTAGAATGCCTCCCAAACGCCTCCCTGGTATGGTTTTTCAGGCATGTCCAACTGAGAAGAGACCCCAGGGTCGACCCAGAACACACTGGAGGGACCGTGTCTCTCGGCTGGTCTGGGAACCCCGGTGTCCCCCTGGAAGAGCTGGAGGAAGTAGCTGGGGAGAGGGACGTCAGGACCTTATTGCTTAGGCTGCTAATCTAATCGATCTGCTTACTCCTACCAAGGTCACGGGGAAGCTGGAGCCCATCCTAGCCAAAACCAGGTGAGGCGCAGTACACCCTGAACAGCCCACCAGACTATCGCAGGGCCAAAACACATAAAACCATGCACACTCACAGTCAAACCTAGAGGCAATTGTCTGTCTGGAACAGATAATTAACCCAAAGTGGATGTCTTTGAACCATGGGAGGAAAACGGAATACTTGGAGGAAACCCATGCAAGCACAGGGGGAACATGCAAACTCCACACAGAAATGCCTAAGCCAGGGACTCGAACCCAGGACATGCTGTGAGGCTTATGTGCTAACCACTGCGCCACCTGTATGCAATGCTACAAACTAAAAATATGAATAGCCCACACATGCATTACAATTAAATAATGATTTTGGTTTGCAAGAGTAGGGAGTCGGAGGTACTCGTGTTAAAGTAGGAATTAGAGTAGGACTCGTGTTAAAATTTATGGAGTTAAAGTAAAAAAATCTCAGAAAAATTATTACTCACGTAAAGTACAGATACTTGAGGATGTTCTTCGTTACTATCCACCCCTGGACTCCAGTCAGAAATCTGGAGCTGTAAAATATCAAAACACTAAAACATGCTTAAATAATTAAAATCTCAGCTCAGTCATGTCAGTAACCTGCAGAAGGAATCTTCCTATTCTATTAAACGGACCATTAACACACTAGTCTCTCTTGGTTCTGAGTAATGAATTAGAGCCGAGAATCTCGATTGCCGGGTCGGGAAGCTAATAACCGTAATGAAGAGCGAAGGTCAACTCTCAGGCACGAGGTCACACGTGAGCATGAACAGAGGATTCTTACACGGTAAGAAAGCCACGAGGGAAAAGTGCTTAATGGTGACACAGAGGTGAAATCTATACCATTGTGCTGTTAAATTCGAGTCTGAAGAAACTGATTCGTTTTCTTTAATAGCAGCTTTTACAGCAGGGCAGCTATGGGGCACAGGTTTATCTTTAAACTAGAACAATTAATTGGTTAATTTAATTGGTGGTGGGGCCAAAAAAGTTTTCTCCTTACCTCCAGAAGGCCAGATTACAAATCCGTACTTTCACATAGCTCACACACACACAGGGCCTGTGTTTTTAATCAATAATCATTAACATTATATCCCCAAAACAAATAGAGACAGTGCAGGACAGGCAGAGCTGTTCAAAGTACACGCATTCATTACTCAAGTAGAAGTACAGAAAGTGGTGTAAAATAAAGACTCTGGTAAAAGTAGAAGTACAGGTTCATCTTCTTTACTGAAGTAAAAGTAAATATGTACATGTTCTGAAATGTATTCAGGCTATAAAAATTATAAAAATAAAAATGACCTCTTTGAAGGAAGTATATACTTTTTTCCATTAGTTTTAATTAGCCCAACGTGCGGGTGTTAGCTAAGCTGAATGCAGGATAGAAAGACTACGTCAAATAACCGAGTCAAAAAGAAAGAATGATATTCATTCATTCATTTTCTAAGCCGCTTAATCCTAATTAGGGTCGCGGGGAGGCTGGCGCCCATCTCAGCCGAGGGCGGGGTATACCCTGGACAGCTCGCCAGGCCATCACAGGGCCAACACTCACACAACCATTCAAACGCACACCTAGGGGTGATTTGGAACAGCCAATTTGACTATTGTGCATGTTTTTGGACTGTGGGAGGAAACCGGAGTACCCGGAGGAAACCCACTCAAGCACGGAGAGAACATGCAAACTCCACCAAGCTGGGAATCGAACCCAGGCCTTCTTGCTGTGAGGCAGACGTACTAACCACTATGCCGCCGTGCCGCCCCAAGAATGATATGTATATATTACCCCTAGGTGTGGGTGTATGGATAGATGGAGTGTGTTGACCCTGCGATGGACTGTCGAGCTGTTCAGGGTGTCCATCATCTTCACCCAGAGTCAGCTGAGATAGACTCCAGCCAACATGCAACCCTAGTAGGATAAAGCAATTTGTAAAGTGAATGAATGAATAATGCACTTACTGGAAAATAACCATCCTCAGACAGGAACCAGTGTCTCTGCTTCATCACCGCAGTGTGACATTGATTACTTTCCCATAACAGCATTCTATTAGTCAGCGGAGTGTTTTGTTTTGCTATTACTTCACATTTAATCATTTTGCTCAATTTCGGCTGAGTGCATCTCCAAGCATGCGACTCTTAAAAGTGATAGAAAAGCTCAATTTCCACCAACTGGCCTGCAGGAATAACATCAAAATAGGTGTTTTGAAACCTGATGGTTTGAGTAAATGCTACCACTCAAGAGTGCTACACACACCAATTACGCTCATGCGACAAACAATACAGTCATGGAAATCTGAGAAGGCTTAATAACAGTAATGTACAATAATACAACAAAAATAAGATGAGGAAAGGAGCTCAACAATCAGTATGAAGGTAAAAGCTAATATACATACATACATACATATATATATATATATATATAGGGCGGCACGGTGGCGCAGTGGTTAGCACAGCCGCCTCACAGTAAGTCCTGGGTCCCTGGCTTGGGCATTTCTGTGTGGAGTTTGTATGTTCTCTCCACGCTTGCATGGGTTTCCTCTAGGTACTCTGGTTTCCTCCCACAGTCCAAAAACATGCACAATAGGCTAACTTGGTGTTCCAAATTGCCCCTAAATGTGAGAGTGAGTGTGAATGGTTGTGTATGTCTTGGCACTGCGATGGCCTGGCAAGCTGTCCATGGTGTACCCCGCCCTCGTCCAGAGTCGGCTGAGATGGGCGCCAGCCTCCCCGCGACCCTAATTAGGATTAAGTGGCTTTGAAAATGTCCTTGGGAGAGAAATCAGGAGACAAAGTACTTAGAAGCAGCAAGCAATTTTATTCGCAAAGAGACACCCGTCGTATTCCCACATCGGCAAATGTATGAGTGACGTACTTCATCTCTCAGTCCCTATATTTACCCATTTCACCTGGTTCATCGATTCTAGTCCATGAGCAAGTTCCGTACTTGTCAGGTGCAATCTTCTTTCATTGGTTAGGCGAGGCACACCTAACCAATCATTGTCCAGCAGCAGCACATGATCACCTAGAACGTATCAGACTCGAACGTATTAGACAGCAATTTGATAACTCATTCCACAACATGTACCCACAGCCTTAACTAAAACTTTGTGTCTCCCATTTATTGGGAGGAATAATTCTCTCAGGGCGAGAACATCATATCTTTCACACATTTGAGCATCACTCAAGGTCAAACTTTAAAATATTTCCACTACACGTCAACTACAATAAAT
>JBCNYH010000026.1:39232837-39242909 GCA_039654325.1 Tandanus tandanus
GGGTGGGTGTGTGTGGGTGTGTGTGTGTGTGTGTGTGTGTGTGTGTGTGTGTGTGTGTGTGTGTGTGTGTGTGTGTGCATTGCAAACCCCCCCATTATATAAGTGGAGTCCTCACCACGTGGCTGAATTGAATTAAGGAATTCAGCAGGAGGAGGTGAACTGGGCGTCGGCTAATCAGCTACCAAACACTCCCCCTGACACACTGCCCGCCTTCCCAGACTCTTCAGTCCTGCAGGGAACGGAACACAGGAGCGGATAAATGAATATATATGCATACGGATGAAAGGAGAGAAAGTTAACGATCATCAGTTTCCGGAGGTCAGGCGCTGAATAATTCATGGAGGTACAAAGAGAGACGGCGAGAGCTTCAGGCAGCAAACAAAACAACATACAAATAAACAAGCCAACGCAGCGTGCGCGAGACGAACGACGGCCTCGTGGGCTTCGTCTGTTTGCTCTGATAAAGCAGCAATTTAATATGTTGCCACACACACACACACACACACACACACACACACACACACACACACACACAGAAGTAAAAATGGAGGAGTGTAGTATAAAAGTTGAATGACCTCTTAAAGAGTTTTTTTTTTCACTCGCTGCCTGGACACAGACTCCGTCTCTTAAACCTCCTCCTGACTTCATCTGCGTCTCAAACACCGCTGGTTTCTTCTTTTTTTTTTTGGACTGACTCAGCTTATGTGTGAGAGATTTATTCATACAGGTCTACAGAGTGCTGTTCGCAAAACAACATAACCTTTATCAGCAGAACAATCGTTTACAGACAGCAGCGCTGTCGACTCACAGGTAAAATCGACTCACAGGAAAAATCGACTCACAGGAAAAATACAAAGAACAGAAGGATAAAAAAAAAGATTCGGGAGCTGGGAAAGATGCTGAAAGAAAGAAATTATGGAGAGAGTAGACACATGGAAACAAAAGAAAAACAGAAATATTGGAGAAAAAAAATCAGGACAAGAACGACAGGAAACTTTATCCAGTGTTCAACACAAAAGTATAAAGGAAAACCTCCTGTAATTAATGAAAAAAAAAAGAATGAAAGAAAAATACTGTACTGTTAAAAAATTCGAAAAAAGTACAAGAAAACATCGGTTTGTGATGAATTTATAAATAAAGAAATCAATAAAATTTGTCTGTGAACGGTTGCTAAAATTGTGGAAAGAACAAAGAAAGAAGGAATGAAAGAGTGTACTGTGTAAGATTAAGAAATAAAAAAAAAATTCAGAAATACATTCAGAATACATGGGAAATACATTCAGAAATACACACATACGGAAAGAAAGAAACTGGACGAATTACATTTTAGGAAAAAAAAATTCCTCTCAGTCATCCTCTCCTTCCATTTTAAGCAGTGGTGGCTCGGTGGTGATGGTGCTGGATTACTGATCCGAAGGTCATATCAAGCCCCACTATCACCGAGTTGTCACTGCTGTCCTCCCAGTGCAGCTGACTGGGTCATCAAAGGCCGGCCATGTCTCTCACTGTCTGTGGTGGGAGGGATGTAAAAGAACCATTGCTGTTGTTCATAAAGAGCAGGCTGTTGGTTGCCGGCAGCGTGTTTCTGCCCTGCGATGGCCTGTACTCCGCCCTTGCCAAGAGTCGGCTGAGATGGGCGCCAGCCTCCCCGCGACCCTAATTAGGATTAAACGGTTCAGAAAATGAATGAATGAGTTAAATTTAGAAAATAAGGGAAACAAAGAAAAGAAATGCTGTACTGTTTAAAGTTTAGAAAGAAAGAAAAAATAAATATACTGCATAAAGCTACAGAAGAAAGTTAGAAAGAACATTATATATATATATATATATATATATATGATGAACACTCAGACACCACACACACACACGCACACACACACACACACACACACACACACATAAATGGGGCATGTTGAAGAGCTCATGCTGAGATGCTTTTAGGACGCTCAAACTCATGTGGTGCAGGATGGTGGAGATCTCACATGACAAGATCTTCCTGAACGCACATCTGAAGGATCGTCAGGTCTTCCGCTCCATAAGGTAAAGGATTTTATTCCGTTTCTTCTCAATTTAAACATTTTAACTTATAACACAAAACTGTGAAGTGCACTTCGTGAAGCTTTTTCCAGACGTTTAGTCTGTACGTCACATTTTGACAGGAACTAATGCTCCATCTCCTCACCACCTCTGGCTCCATCACGTGACATAAAACCCAGGAGAACTTTCTCCAACACAGAGAGGCGTCTAGGCGTTCTGGAACAGTACACATGCTTTAACATCACCATCTCTGTGACATGCGTTGATCAGATGAAACGTGTCATAACGCTGCATGTACAATATACCTATGCTGACTGCGTGTCCATGTTTATACATATTAAATATCAGACGTGTTAATGAAGTGCAAAAAAGTGCAGTCATCATTCTCATGACGACTCACATGACTCACTCTTGATTCGTTTTCATTCGCTAAGTTTCAGTATGAGCTTCCCAGGAATACTGGCGAATCGGTAAAGCACCAGGGAAGGTGGTAGGAAACCAGAGAAGCTGGAGAATACCAACAGGGACACTGGAGGAGCATACCAATGTCAGGCTCGAACCAGCTACCCTGGAGTTCAAAGGTTAAAATATGAAACAGTCTTCTCACTCACTCACTCATCTTCAAAGGGGGGCGGGGAGGTTGGAGCCTACCTCGGCCAACACTGGACGAAGGCAGGGTATAGCTCGCCAGACCATCACAGGGCCAACACACACTCACACTCACACCTGGGGCAATTTGGAACAGCCAGTTAGCCTAATTTGCATGTCTTCGGGAATGCTGGAGGAAACCAGAGTACCCAGAGGAAACCCACGCAAGCACACGGAGAGCAAGCAAACACAGAAACGCCCTCGCCAAGCCTGGGTTTCGAACCCAGGACCTTCTTGCTGTGAGGCAAACATGCTAAGCACTATGCCCCCGTGCCGCCCTATGAAACTGATTTGTTTCTTTTGTAAAGGATCAGTTGAATCAAGAAATATGATTCACTGATTCATATCTCAAACTGGAATTCAGAATAGCATGAAGGCATGAGTTACAGGCTACAGAATGTACAGATGGCAAGTTTATATCGTCACTCTGTATTCATGATTTTTGAGCAAATCAGAAAGGCATCAAATTAATTATTATAAAAGATTTAAAGATTCATTTGAAAGAATGAGTCATTTATGTACTGCGTATAAGAACTGTACAGGGTGTGTGTGTGTGTGTGTGTGTGTGTGTGTGTGTGTGTGTGTGTGTGCACGTACACATGCCTGTATGACATGAAGTTTTGTGTTGATTCATCCGGTGACCTCCACTGACTCGAGAAATCCAATCAATGGCCATTGTGATTCGAGCTCATTCATCCTCGACTCTTTCTGTCATAGAGCCTGCGCCCTAAGAAGATTCAATTTAGATGAATTTTGACCCCTGAGACACATTATTCAGCGTTACTCCATGTAATCTCATTTGGCATGTTTTCAGGACAAAGACATGTATTCATATCCTCTCTCCTCTCTGTTAATCTCTGTGTAAAAAATAAAGAAAGGATTTCTTTTGCTCGTACCTTATGTTATATAAATAGTTACAGCAGAAACAGTTTCACTGTCCAGTATATTGACTCTAGATGGGTTTTATGATATTCATTTATGATTTTGAGTCCCTGTGAAAGTTTTGGCCTTCAAAAAATGTTCTTGAGAGTACAATATGACAGTTAGTAAGAGAAGAAGTCGGTTTTAAGACAAGGAAAAAAAGTGGAATATTCCTTTATTTATTTAATTTTTGTTCCCTAATTGTAGTCGTATCCAATTCACACCCCTCAAGTGTTGCCTCCCTATCACATACGACCACCAACAACCAGGAAGGGGCATAAGCATGCACATGCTCCCTCCATGACATGCGATGATGCCATCGGAACATCGGAATTTTAAATATTTAATAAACTTGTTAGTTAATTAAGCAGAAATGTAAAAAAATATATATTATTTTCATAAAAAAATAAATAAATAATGGAAACAACATTTCTAACATAGGAAGGAAGTGCACTCGTGGCATTCCACAAGGCTCGATGCTCAGTCACCTTCACTTTTGCATTTGCACTCAATGGACTTAGAAAAATAAGTGGAAAAAGAGTTTTCCATTTAGAAGAGATGCGATATCAACCTTGCTGTCCAACTAACATGCTGAACGTTATCTCTATCTTCCAGAGAGTGAATTTTTATGACTACTTTTATGGCTCTTGCCTTACAGAGCACTTACAGATGCAAAATAATTCATATCCACAATATATGTGTGTATACTTTCTCATTCATCATAAGCAATACACCAGGATACATTTGGTTTAAAAGGGTTACTGTTGCATATCGATCAACAGTGTACTGAGAAGAAAAAGAAAAAAAAACAAAACCCATCAGATTGCTATGGGACTAAAAGTCTTAAAAACTAACGCTGGCTTTAGGCCGTATTGACTCATGTAGAGTTTGCTGAGAAATTCTCGATAGTTCATCTCACTAAATCCTTAGAATATAACAGAGGGGGCATTTTATATAGTTAATTCCATTATTGTAATTACTTCAGATGTCCAACGGAGGCCAAAAGATAGGCTCCAGTTAATGAACGAGCTGGAACATCGGACGACTTCCATTTTAGCAACTTCTATCTCAGCCTTGTTCTTCTTGTCCCAAAGTCACCTCAGCTCAGAGTTATTAAAATAAGGAATTTGATGTAGCAGTTCTGAACTAAAGAGTCAGTATTTATTGATGTATACACTGCATTTGTTGTATCTGATGGTCTACATAATGCATTCAGTGTATATGGCGGGCGGCATGGCGGTGTCGTGTTAAGCCCGTCCGCCTCACAGCAAGAAGTGTGGAGTTTGCATGGTCTTCACCATCCTTGTTTGGATTTCCTCAGTGTACTCCGGTTTCCTCCCACTGTTCAAAGACATGCGCATTAGCTTAATTGTCTGTTCCTGATTGCCCCTAGTTGTGAGTATGAGTGTGAATGGTTATGTGTGTTGGCCCTGTGAGTGTACCCCGCTTTCACCCAGAGATGGCTGAGATAGGCTCCAGCCCCCCCCCGCAACCCTAGTAGGAGTAAGCGGTTCAGCAAATGAATGAATGGATGGATGTATATGCAGCATGTGATGTATATAATGATGTATTTGTTGTACTTAATAATGAATAAAATGAATTTAATGTGTAGGGTGATGTATACGATACAATGTAATGTAAATGATGATGCATATATGTAAACCATTGGGAATTCTTGGCAACTGCTACAGTATGGAGTTACATCCCCAAATTCTATTTAATGTTATGCGTGTCCAGTAGTATCGTTGACTTCTCTGAGCTTGGAGGCAGCTGGGAAGGACCATCACACCATGGAAACATGTACTGTGGTCAGAATACTGAATCAGTGTTCCAGGTCTTTTTTGGAAGTAATGGACGCCATGTGCTCTGGACCATCCAGAGTGTCACCAGGAACAAGTCCAAAAGCAAAGGTCTGTCATGGTACGGGGTTTGTGTCATGGAACCTTTGCCCTTGGCAAAGGTAATTTCCACTTCTGTGGTGCAGCATTAAAGGCAAAATGTACACTGAGATTTTGAAGTCACATCATTTCCAGGGACGCCCATGCATATTTTAACCACACAGCAGAGGCAAAACCAAATTTTGCATACAGTACAAAGGCGTGGCTGCGGAAGCAGAGGGTGTAGGTGTTGGACTGGCCTGCCTGGAGTCCTGACCTGCCCCCCCCCCAAAACAGAAGCCGCAGTGGTTTACCGCAGTGGTTTGTTAGCCCCCTGCAGAGCCTGTTCTCTAAGACAAACATCCATTCACACTAATAGGAAAACTGGGAGGAAACCGAAGCACCTGGAGGAAACCCATGCAAGCACAGGAAGAACATGCAAAGAACCTTCTTGCTGTGAGGCGAGAGTGCTACGCACTATGGTTCAGCATGAACGGCAACATTACAAATTAGTAAATGTTTTACCATCTCACCTTTTTTATTTTTTATTTTTAATGTGTTGCAAAATTGTGTTCATTCATTCATTCATTCATTTTCTAAGCCGCTTAATCCTAATGAGGGCCGCAGGGAGGCGATCTCACCCTGGCGAGCAGTACACCCTGAACAGCTCACCAGGTCATCGCAGGGCCAACCCACACACAACCATTTACACTCACACCTAGGGGCGATTTGGAACAGCCGATTAGCCTACTGTGCATGTTTTTGGACTGTGGGAGGACGACACCGGAATACCTGGAGGAAGCCCATGCAAGCACGGGGAGAACGTAGTGGTTAGCACGTCCATCACATAGCAAGAAGGTCCTTGGTTGGAGTCCTGGGCTTGGCGAGGGTGTCACTGTGTGGAGTTTGCATGTTCTCCCTATACTTTGGTGGGTTTTCTCTGGGTACTCGAGTTTCCTCCCACAGTAAAAAAACATGCACATTAGGCTAGTTGCCCCTAGATAAGGTATTCCTAGATAAATGGCCCCGCGATATTCTGGTGAACTGTTCAGGGTGTATCTCACCTTCACCCAGTGTTGGCTGAGATATGCTCCAGCCTCCCTGCGACCACAGTTAGGATTAAGTGGTTCAGAAAATTAATGTATGGATGGTTTATGGATTTAGTTATGTTTTATGAATTGGAGTTGTATGTGATGATGTATATGGTAAATTATTACATTTAGTGTGACGTATATGAAGATGTAAAGTACATATATATATATATATATATCCAGTATATATGATGTGTTTGATGATGTATATGATGATTAGTTGCTGCTCTCAGACAGAGATGGCCTGAAGGAGACATTTGTCCCATGCTTTCTCTACAGACTGCTGCTAATTAGATGAAGTTAGATGCTTGATTGATGTGTGATGGACTATTGATGTGATGGTGGATAATTAAATATTTTCCTTTCCATATAATGCCGATGGTGTGATTTATGAATTCACTGTAAATAAGAGATTCAGTAAATTGCTTGAGATCCTTTACCCCACATTTGCTGTTGTGAACCTCCACTTTTCTGGGAAGACGTTTATCTGACTTGGGAACGTCAGCTGTATTTTTATGGTATCACTTCGCAGATATTTGGATTTAAAACAATCTGTTTGATAGTTTCACCAAGAATATCTCAAGAAAAATAGCTCTTCTTTAACAAAACACAAATTCACCACAATATTCACAAGATATAACAAAGACATTTATCAATTTCAATAAACTATCCATTAATACTTACCATTAAACATATAAAAATGATAGAAATGTGAATTCAATCCTGCTAGCGATGCTTTGACGCACTACATGACTTTTCATTTCTTCCTCTCTTTTGCGCAACTAGACTCATTCTGTGATACATAGGGTGTTTGTGTTAATGTATTATATGATGAGCATTATCTGCTGTATATTATATGGTGTTTGTATTTTATGGTGTGTGGCTGGCATTGGTTAGCATTGTTGCCTCATAGTAAGAAGGTTGTTGGTTCGAATTGTACTGCAGAACGAGTCGCTACATCTGGTTTGTGAAGCAGGACTACCGCCCCATCATACCAACAAAGAGTATGCAGGTAAAATAGGCGCAACACAATTGAGGAGGATCTGCACATTAATCATGCAGGTTATTTAAGGACTTGTAAGGCTGGACTTGGAGCAAAGGAAGTATTATTGTGTCCCTCATTATTCTGTTTATGTGTATGATCTGTTCCTGCCTCATTCACACTGATTTGGGTTATCTCTGCTGTGTTGTTTGCCTTATTGACTGACCTTCGCCTGTTCTATGTCATTGAGTTTGAACTGTGTTTTGAGTTGTCTGCTTGGATGAAATTATTAAAACCCATTTTATCTCCCTACTGCAAGTGTATTGTACTGTGTATGTGTATTATATGATGTATGTACGTATATTTTTTCATGTGTATTACATGATGTGTGTTATATATTCATTAATGTAATATATTCATTTAAAGTATGCCATTATTTATGGGTCCAGAAAATCAGAAGGATGGCTTAGTCTTAAAAGAGCACAATGGATTTTTCTGCCCATGATGGAAATTGATGACACTCTTGCTCCTGAGTAAATGTCTCCATGTCAATGTGTCAGTTCTCTGAGAGCTCATCATTTCCTGAAATAAAACCCAGACAAGAATAATGGTCATGTCTGCAATTATTAGTCATTATATCATATCTGTGTGATTATAAGCAGTCACTCATGTCCTGACCTCAGCTTTAACACCGAAACGGAAGAAAAGTAACTGGCTGGAGTATTGAGGAAGATAGAAACTGCTCTAACTGCCTCCTGGAACACGTCCTCCCTTCTCTTACTGAAATAAATGAAAATTGAACTTGGACACACGTGAAGACAGACATGCTACTGACAGATCAGCAGTTTCCACAGAGAAAAATGTATGAAATTTTAAGAGCATAAAGTCGCGTTGATCCGAAGGTCAGCGGTTCGATCCCCACTATCACCACTGTTGGGCCCTTGAGGAAGGCCCTTAACCCTCAATTGCTCAGGTGTATAAAAATGATAATTGTAAGTCGCTCTGGATAAGAGCGTCTGCCAAATGCTGTAAATGTAAATGTGAATGTAAATGTTACATGGTCAACTTGCAACATTGATTTTTTTTTCGTGCAATCTCGCTACGCAAAAATAAATAAATAAATAAATAAATTCCCGTGTAACATCTCACCGGAGACGATATTCCACACAGCTACGGGCTCGGCAATGTGTTGCAATGCGAGATTACAAATATTTAAGGCAGTGTTGCAGAGGTCAACTTTAAACAAAGATTATGATACAGTGTTGAGCAAAACATCATCAGTGCAGGTTGACCATGTCGGGCAATGGCGGCTGAAACCCCTAAACACACAGACCAGACACACCTGGTATTTCCAAGAAGATTTCAGTATCTGGTGGTATGTCTCAATAAGAATTGTATATATGACTAACTCAAACCACTTAATCCTATTCAGGTATTGATCTTATCCGACACTGATTGAAGGCTGGGTACACCCTGAACAGCTCGCCAGACCATCACAGGCCCAGCACACACACAACCATTCACACTCACATCCACACCTAGGGGCACTTAAAAACAGCCAGTTAGCCTACTGTGCACGCCTTTGGACAGTAGTAGGGAACCACACAGAAACACTCGGACCTTCTTGCGGACTTGCTAACCACAACGCCACTGTACACGACTAACTAATATCATAAAATATGTTTGGTGTTTGAAAGAGAGATGGAACCTATAACACCAGGGATATTAATATATTACAAGACGCTTTTCAGACTGGATTTTTCATTAGTTTAAAATATTTTAAAGTACAGATATGAATAGAAGACTTTTTTTTTTTTTGCATATTATATCCAGTAAACTTGACCTAACCTAAGACATTTCTGTAAACACTTCTCAAAGTTCACAAAAGAAATGTTTATATTAACAGAGCCATCACTGCTTATCGCCCACCCAGACGAACTGCATACAGGGCTGTGTATCATTCCCAGCAATTATTCCTTAACAATGATTAAATTCTCAAACAATCATACATTATAATATGCCGACACCTAAAGGACCTCATGATGCCTCGCAGCAGCAGCACTGAGGCTGTTTTGTAATAGTTCTGAAAGTATATCCGACAAACTTTTCTGGAATGTAACAACCCTAAAGTAAATATTTTGGGAACGATATCAGTGTTCTGAAAGCTAATTAGCTAGCTTACTGAGTCATGAGGACTAAAAAAGTCCACAGGGTGCGTGGTCGAGACTAATAACAAACGCAAACCGAGTTGAAAACCTTCAGCGCGTTGCTGTTTGTTGTTTTATTTTGTGAAGAACTTGACATCTACATCTAGGAGCAATTTGGAACAGCCAGTTAGCCTAATGTGTCTGTCCTTGCACTGTGGGAGAAAACCAGAGTATCCTGAGGAAGCTCACCACTACAGCTAACCACTACAGTACTGTTAGTAGAGAAGGGGGAGGGGGGGGAGGTGGGAGGGGGGGGGGGGGGGGGGGGTGAGAAGGGGGGAATTAAGGGGGGAGGAAGGGGAGGGGGGG
>JBCNYH010000026.1:39252385-39273327 GCA_039654325.1 Tandanus tandanus
GTGTGTGTGTGTGTGTGTGTGTGTGTGTGTGTGTGTGTGTGTGTGTGTGTGTGTGTGTGTGTGTGTGTGTGCGGTGCATCCAACCGATGTATGGCTCCATCCAAATGCTGCATCGAGGAGCAATAGCTATAAACTCATGCAGGATTAGGTTTTGAATTATTTCCTGCTTTTTCATGGTTTTCTTGTAGACATTGCTGCATATTGTCAAGTTTCGGTGCTCATCAGCTTAATTTTATTTGGAGCATGGACTATAAGTTTTCTGAGACTCAGATGATTTCAGCACAGTTTAGTATAGACACACATCTTATCGTTGTCCCAAAATGTCATGGGCTATTAGCTTGGATTATATACAAAACAAATAAAACTAAAAACTTTGAGTTGTAAGTAAGAAATTCACTTGGCGCTTGCATTCAGACAATAAAGACGCCAATCTG
The DNA here is from genome assembly GCA_039654325.1 of Tandanus tandanus. Lineage (NCBI taxonomy): Eukaryota > Metazoa > Chordata > Actinopteri > Siluriformes > Plotosidae > Tandanus > Tandanus tandanus. The sequence continues at coordinate 39,252,820 of JBCNYH010000026.1, forward strand.
TCATGTAATGGAAATGACTATAAACATCGCAAAGCGTTATTATTATAGTATCCCTGTGATCTGTAATTCGCCAAGTCTTATGTCTAGTTGTTTTGTATTCCAGTGTACGACCTGTTTTGTCTATCTGTTCTCGTTTTTGTGGCTCTCTTGTGATAGCGATGTTTTGGTGTATGACCGTTGCCTGCTTCTGGTTTGTGTCTTTCACCTTGCCTGCATTGTTCTGTTTGGCCGATCCCTCGACCTACTGCTAGTCGTTTGTTTTGCTTCTGGTCTGTGAATTAGATACTTTTGCCCAGCTTTATTATAAATTCTGTATTCTTGAATCCATCATTTACCTGTAATAAGTTAGTTATTAGCTTATTAAACATTATGTATTTATATAAGTTATAGCATCCTCTTTTCTATGGCATTCTCTCTCTCTCTCTCTCTCTCTCTCTCTCTCTTTTTAAATATCATTCTATATTCATTGTCTTGATGACTTTTATTCTGCAGTACTATTCTTAGGGAAGCACATAGACACTTCAGTGCAGATGCCAGACGATTCCTAATGACCTGGTCTAATTCTAGCAGACAACAGGAATGGCAGCCATGTTGATTTATAAACTCGTCATCCTGTTTCAGCAGGAAGCAAAAAGCGGTCCGGATGTCGGTCAATTAACTGCTGTTTATTCTCCTTGGCCACTTGATAAACATCGGTGTTGTTTAATGGGTTGAAAATGTAATTACCCACTCCAGCCCGCAGGGTGATGCGGACCTCCCACTGTCCCGAATCAAGGTTACAGCAATTAGTGGAAGAAAATGGGAATAAGAACGAGTGCTTGTGGAATGAAAATTTAAGGCTTGAGTTGCAGTTGAGGTTCATTTTGGAAGCATCACTTTTAGCTGATGCGTCTTTTTAATACTCGATTCTGATTGGTCAATCACTACAGAATTCTTTTTCTTTTCTTTAGAAACCACTAAAATGGTTTAAAAATCAATATTTTGTATTAAAGTAGATTTATGCCATTATATAATTGATTTCTTTAGTAATTAGCTGTGCAGTTAATGGGATAATGGACACCGAGTCAGTAATAATCATGAAATAAACACCGTAAAGAAGATCCAAGACCCTTCTCTTTACGCTGGGACCCTGCATCACCCTGTCAGGGTTATTTTGTGCCCATATTCATTGTTAATATCACATATCCCTCATTAAAGTTGCGGGAGGCTGGAGCCAATCCCAGCTGACTCTGGGTGAAAGGCAGGCGTACACCCTGAATAACTCACCCGACCAACACAGGGAGGACTAATGCGGGCATACAGCCATTTATGCTCACATTCACATCTAGGGGCAATCTGGAATATCTAACCAGCCTTATGTGTATGTCTTTGCAACGTAGGAGGAAACCGGAATACACAGAGAAAACCCACGCAAGCATGAGGAGTACATGCAAACTCCACACAGAAATGCCCTTACCGAACCCAGGACTCGAACCCAGGACCTTCTTGCTGTGAGGCGTATGTGCCAACCAATACTCCATCGTACCACCCTGTGTGTGATTAATGATACTGTAATGTTTTCTCTAATATTTGTGGTGGAAGGAAAACAGAACCCTTCGGGACGCGTTTTCCTATAAACCACAATCCCTTTAAGAGTTATATAAATATGCACTGTTATTTTTCTTTTTCTTTTTTCCTGTGATTAAAAAACATTAGGCAAATGCTTCAAAAGCTGATGTACTGCTGTGGAATTAATAGCCTCATTGATTTGGGCAATTTCTAAAGCAGTTGGCCTTATACACTATTAATCAGTATTTATGGGGGGAAAAAAGGAAATATAAAAAAATGATTTCATTAAAATCAGACCCTATAACAAGCATCACTTCAGTGGAACACTGTTACAGTTAATCTGCTCAATGTTGCGCTTTTATTTATGCATTTATTTCCTGAAAAGCAAATAAACAATTAACATTTACCTTATCATAATATAGTCATCAAATTGCAGTTAATGGCTTCTAAGATACAGCTGGTATTTACCGAATGAGAACGTAATTAGCTAAATGAGTAGATGACTGCGCAGTTGAGCAGAGATTCAGATGTAAGTAGGTGTTTATTTATGTATTGGATGTTATATTAAAGCGGCTTTTGTATTAAACCATAAAACTGAAATGCTCGAGTCACCACTACTTCCTGTGCCTTGCAGGACATTTAAGGATTCAAGTAATGTACCATGTGATGATATTTGTAAAGTGTGAGGAATCTTGAAGAGACCTTATCATGCAAATGGTCTGACTACCACAACAGCCCACCTGCCACCCCCCATCCCAAAGGAAAAGGGACATGCAATGATGTCAGCACCCATCTCGCTAAGCCGGATCGTTATTTATGAATTAAGCAGGCCTCACATGGGGGTGGCTCTGATGGCAGTGTAGTTTGGTTCCAACCTGTGCTGAACCACTAATATATGATGGAGGCGGTGCAAAACAGCCTCACATGAGTGCGGTTTTCAAGGCGGTTCAGCGCGGGTTTATATGACAGCGGAGTGCCGAAACAACAGTGAGCAGTAGGTGTAAATAGGTACAGAAAGGTTGCAAAAGGTGACAACACGGCACCCACACGGCAGCTAGACGGTGATACACGGTTGTGAGAACCGCTGTAAATTTAAAGCATTTTGAAAATCTGGCATTTTATGGTTGTGAGTGCCGGTCAATGGCGAACACCATCACAGTGTCAAGACGAGAACTGCACTCAATCGCCGTCAGAACCGCCCCGTGTGAGGCCTACTTTACACCGCAGTGCCTTTTCTGCCAGCCAACAAAGAACGAAGGTCTAAGAACAAGGTTAAAAAAAATAAAAGCAAACAAGCACAAAAAGCTAAAAGGAAATATAAATTCACAATCCAGTTGAAAGATGGACCATTATGGATCGAAATTACTGAGAGAGGAAATCAGAAAATCAGCCTGATTGTTACGCCTTCCAACACAAAACAAATGGAAGAGGATGCAAATGCGAAGAAAACACTCTAATAATAATCACAGGCTGGAAGGCAAGATGCAAAATATAAAGGGGGGAAAAAACATAAAAACAAAACAGAAAGCAAAAAAGAGAGGTGTAAGATCTAAACAGAAAACCAGGCAAGATCCAAAAACTCAGCTAAACAAGAGCAAAACAAACTAAAAGCTTTGGTAGAGTTAGACATGGATGTGCAAAACAAAAGTCTTAAAAGTCTCTGAGTTTATATGAGGAGTCCACTTGCAAAACCTGCTAAGTCACGTTGGTCTTTTTTTTTTATAGGCATAGGAATTAGCTGACAGTTTCGCTTCTGCTGATACAATTTATAACACGAGTTAGCAGGTTTTGAAAGTGGAGCTATCAGTGGGACATACACAGGTGCCTGAAAAAGAGGCTAAGGGAAATAACTCTTTTTTTTTTTTTTTCCCCCCAAAACTCTGTGGCACTGTGCAAGGACCAGATAACCCAGTTGACTATTAAAAGTGAGTGTTAATTAAAAATGCCATTTCCCAAGTTTTGTTGATTTTTTGAAATACAATTAAATCTTAGAAAAACAAAAACTCATCTTGTTTTTTCTCAAAATAAACATTTTGTGGGTTGTCTGGTTCTTGCACGGTGCCACAGAACTTGACTTAGCAGATTTTGCAAGTGAACTCCTCATATTGTCCTTGGTACCCATTTTTGCTGAACAGTAAGGTGAGTATCTCACTGGGTGGTGAACATTTGGTGACAGCGGCGATTAGCGGTTCACCACTTTTTTGACAACTTTGAACTATTCACTAAGTATTCGTTAGTCAGTTGGATATTAACTGTTTAACTTTCCAGTGACTTTTTGGTGATATTCGGATGAGTGGTTGATGAACAGTTCACAAACAGTGCGAACAGTCAGTGCCATTTTGCTGAAGCTGTCAACTGTGCCAGTTGTTCTCTGACTGTTTGTCAAACGCTCACCAAATCACTTCATATAGCTTCACAGTTGCATGAAGACAGTTGTCCGCCAACTATATGCAGATTTCATGAACTGTCCTCCAAGTATTCCTCCACAAGTCTCCACATTCCTGAGGGAGTTGAATGATTGAAGAACGTTTGCAGACCATTCGGAAAACACTTAGTGACTGTTTTCAGTTGTCAACGATTCCTCAAAGTTTTTTACATGTTCAAAACCCCTTGGCAAGTGAAACTGAGATCAGCGAATGGATGGATACTCAGACAGAAATGGGGTGGCATGGGGTTAGCGTGTCCACCTCATAGCAAGAAGGTCCTGGGTTCTAGTCCCAGGGTTGATGATAAGGTTTCTGTGTAGAGTTTGCATGCACTTTAGGCAAATTGACTGGGCAGTGGTGGCTTAACCCTCAATTGCTCAGCTGTATAAAAATGATAATTGTAAGTCGCTCTGGATGTTTATGAAGTTTATGGATTTGTTTATGAGACGAGTGCAACTTTGGACTCTGAGCTGCCATTTAGTAGCTGTATTGCTTAAAATCGACGCCAGTGTAAATGACATATGTCGAAGGTGTTTTTTAAAACATTTAATAACAGGCATTTTTTTTTTTTATATAAAGCGAGCATAAATGAGCCATCAGGTGCTCGATAAGTGAATTTCTGGCTTCCTCACTCATTAGTAAGGCAAGAAGAAAGGGAGTTCTTGAGGAAAGCCTACCTTCACTGCCAAATCAGAAAGCTTACCAATCACTGGAGACAGCCCTGGAGTAAATAGGTTCCATTCTGTCCTCCTTCCTGATGGCCTGGAACTTCTACATGAGCATTCAATTGAGCTCTGTCGAATTCCTGAGGCAAGGTCATTAGATTCGACAGGTATAAAATATTAAGCCCACCTGGGGCAATTTAGAGTTGCCTGTCCATCCATTGGGGTGTTTCATAAAGATGATGGAACCCAGAGAACCTGGAGAAAACACATGGCTATTTTGGGAACATGCAAAACTCAAACCATACCAAGATGAGGATTGAACCTGACCCTGGATCTGTGAAGTGGCAGCACAATACCTGGAGTCCAGATAAACTTACTGTGGGAGGGGGAAAAAAACAACAGCTCTTCAAGGGTGCTTTGGATAGTTAATTCTCTCTACAATGGAAAGAATTTGTTGTAGATCATGGATTTCTTCACCGAACCCCAGCATTTTCTCCATCCAGACAAACTGAAAATGTCCCCATTGGTTCCCTGTAGTTGAGGTTCCTCATTAATGATTGTGAGTTGTAAACTCCAGATGTTCCAGAGGTCAGTATTTGGAACTTGGCAAAAACAGTAAATTAATTTCAAAATCTTTACCCCTCTACTGCTTAGCTCTAAGCTTGTTTGGATTTGGTCCCACTTGTAAAACATTTTGCATTAAAAGGCTCTGCCAAATGAGTAAATTTATTAAAACAATAATGTTCGACCACCACTTTGACTTTGGCTACTACAGTTATAGCAAATCAGAGCAGATATACCACATTTCCTTGACGCACTGAACAGGCCAAACCAAAATCAGGGACACGGGTAAGTGGCAGCGACAGGAAAAGTGTCAAGCCATCAGCAGACAGACTTAATTAGCTTAGGCTAGGCTGGAGCTCAATAAACAAAACAGGCAGGGTCAATACCAGAAAACCATGACCACGAACAATCAGCTCGGAAACGTCACTAGCGCAATGCTGTGTGCTAATTGCCAGCCGATGATTGCGATTAGAGGTGGCACATGGTGGCGTAGTGGTTAGCACGTCTGCCTCACGGCACGAAGGTCCTGGGTTCGAGTAACGGGGGTTTCCTCCAGGTATTCCAGTTTCTTTCTAGAGTACAAAGACATACACTTTAGGCTAACTGGCTGTTCCAAATTTGTTTACAAAAATGTGTGAATGTGACTAGCTGAGTGTGTATCGGCACTGGGTAGCTCAATGGTGTCGTGGTTAGCACATCTGCCTCATGGCAAGAAGGTTCTGGGTTCGAGTCCCGGGCTCAGGCATTTCTGTGTGGAGTTTGCATGTTCTCCCCATGCTTGTTTGGGTTCCCTCCAGGTACTCTGGTTTCATCCTATAGTCTAAAGACATGCACATTAGGCTGTTCCAAATTGACCCTAGGTGTGAGTGTGAGTGTTAATGGCTATGTGTGTTGCCTCTCCCACGGTCTGGTGAGCCTGTTCAGGGCGTACCCCGCCTTCGCCCGGTGTCAGCTGAGATAGGCCCCAGCCTCCCCGCAACCCCAGTCGGATTAAGCAATTCGACAAACGAGTAAGTGAGTGAGTCAGAGTATTGGCTCTGGGATGGTCTGGCGAGCTGTTTAGGGTGCACCACTTTGTCCTGAGTCGGCTGAGACAGGCCTCGCGACCCAAGTAGAATTTGCCAAATGAATGAGTGATTGTGATTAGAAATCTAGCGAACTAGGATGAGGTAGTGGATCATGTAACCACCATGGAGTTAATTATTTAAATGAATTTGGGAACTTATTCAAAGACGCTGTATTTGGAAAAAAATGTCATTCTCCGCATATAGAAAAATAGGAGCCTCAAAGGTGCTCATGATTGGTCAGGGTCTCTCTGATAGATAGGGAAGGAGACTAACATCACTCCTTCACCAAGAGAATACAGACAGTTTAGATCTCTTGGACAGATGGCTGGGGCACCATCAGGATTCAAAATCACGATCTCCTGCCAAAGGTCAAGGGTTCCTTGGGGTTACAAAGGTTACCACATCCGTGGTCAAGTTCTACAGATGTTTTAAATATTGGAGGTTAAGAAACCTCCAATAACTCCAAAACCTCAAATACTTGTTGTGTTGTGGGTGTGTATCAGCCCTCTGATGGTCTGGTGAGCTGCTCAGGATGGACTCCGCTTTCACCCGGAGTTGGCAAAGATGGGCTCCAGCCTCCCCGTGGCCCTGATATAGTATAAAGTTGTTCGGAAAAAATAAATGAAATGAAAAGGTGTGTTGTTATTTGTTGGAAAGTACCATCAACAACATTGAACTTTTAGTTTATTATAGAATTTAAATTTATGCACCTATAAAGCTTTATTCTAAACCATGTTTAAACAAACAAAAGATGCACTCTTGATGGTACCAGACCGGCAAATCGAAGATTACTCTTAAGTACCTTTATTTCTTAACGTGTGTTCAACCAGAGCTTTCGTGTACTGTGAGAGAACCTTTGAATTGCTTCAGGATATAAAGCGCTTAAGGTGTAAAGTTGAAATAAGAAAAAAAAAAGTGAAATGTTCAGTTTTAGATAAAGCGATAGCACTGCCGTTCCTGACCTTGAGCTTCTATTAGAAATTCTAATTATTAGAGTTCTCTCCTGTTCTCCCCTACACGTCTTACAGCTTTAACCTGATACACATCTGCCCTCGGTGTCATTCATCACCCTGTGTCTAGTCCCTAAATTCAGCTGAGCTGTTTGAAGAGCTAATCTTAGCTCAAATAAACATACAAACTTAAACAAACTCAAATAATATCAAATAATGGAGGTGTTGATAAAAATGAATAAATAAATAGAATTGACCTTGGTCACTTGGGGTGGCATGGTAGCGTAGTGGTTACCATGCCTACCTTACAGTAAGATGGTTCTGAGTCTGAGTTCCAGGCTTGACGAGGGCGTTTCTATGTGGAGTTTGCATGTTCTCCCTGTGCTTGAGTGGGTTTCCTCCCACAGTGCAAAATCATGCATGTTAGGCTAATGGCTGTTGCAAATTGCCCTTAGGTGCGAGTGAGAATGGTGTGTGTGTGTGTGTGTGTGTTAGTCCTGCAATCAATTGGCAGGCTGTTCAGGATGTACCCCGCCTTCGCCCCGACTTCGAGTTGACTGAGATGGACTCCAGGCTTCCTACAACTCTAGGAGGATTAAGAGGCTCAGCAGATGGATGGATGGATGGATGGATGGATGGATGGAAGGATGGATGTTGTCTCGTGGAAAAGTTTTGGCACCCATAGCCAGATTACATGCCTGAATAGTTCATTAACTGGATAAAGCTTGACACCACTTTTTTAGAAATATATTTAATTCTATGAGTTTATTAGTTCATTTACTTATTGTTCAATTTATTAACTTTATATGTGTGACCAGCTAAAATATGGGTCTCTTCTAGTTCAATGAATTTTCACAATTTTTCCTTAAAACCTTCTGGATTTCTTGAAGAAGTGCACGGTGGACCATTTGGAGAATTGGCCTTCTCATAGAAGTTTTGATACTTGACTGTCATATTTTCTTCCAGAACTCTCATTAATCTGGATGTGGGTTTGCATACATATGAAATTCTTTTTTTTTTTTTTGGTGTTGTTGCAGGTACGGTCTCCTTCTGATGCCCCTTCCATGCAGATTATGAATAAAAACGTGCATCACTACTTCTGCAGATATTCGAAAATGGAAGTGAAACACTGCGGGTTCAAATCACTAACTTCCTGGGGCAAAAAACCCCCCCTCCACTCTTCTCATCGTCGGAATGTAATGAATCTTGGTCAGAGTTAATGCCTGAATACTTTCGAACAAAGTCCATACATGGGAACATGCCATATTCGGTTGTTTAAATGGATGCTGAAATGTTTGTGGGCAGATGGTAAATGTGAAGTGGTGGCTCAGGGGTTAGGGGGTAATTACACCAGAGGTGCGATAGAAAAGCGAAGCGAAGAAAAGCAAATTGATTTTTAATGTATTTTTTTTTTTTTGTGATTTTTGAAATTCACGTCATGATGTTTTGTGACTCCACACATGCGAGTGAATATTTTGCGGCTTAAATACGTTTATCGCGCAAGCGTAATTTGCGACTGATTTGCGAGTGAATTACGATTGGTTCGCTGATGTTTGGCGGAAAAAAAAAGCAAATCTCCTGTCGTAAATCAGTCGTTCAGTTTTGTTCGCTTATTATTGTTCTCAAACCAATCGCTTTTTATTTACGCGATATTAGCGGGAAAAAAAATATGAATGATGACCAAACACAGAATTTGGCGGATGCTAGCAAGTCTCAAATTTACCTTGCGAATGAAAAACAAATAATTTGCTACACGTTTGAGATCTTCTCACAACATGTGCGGACTGTTAGAGAAGAGTTTGAGACTACTCCGCGTCAGAGCCTCGTTTTGCGACATTTGTGGAAATTTCAAACGTTTGAAATTTTTGGCGATGAGTTCACGAACCAGGCGAATCAAATGTGATGCCGCGAATGTCGCACAACAATTTTAAGAATGAAAAGCCACAGCCATGAGTTGCCATTCGCATCGGTCTCTTTTCTATCACACCTCTAGTGTGATCACCTCCTTAACGGTTCGGGTTACTAATCAGAAGGTCGGGGGTTCAAGCCCCAGTACCACCAATCTGTCACTGTTGGGCCCTTGAGCAAGGCCCTTAACCCTCCCTTGCTTAGTTGTATAAAAATGTAAGTCGACCTGGATAGAGGTGTCTTCCAAATGCCGTAAGTGTTTTTGGTGTGATGTTGTATCCTCTGATTAAACGACAGAATCTGACATGTTCTAATGTATAGACATTGTGTTAAAGTAGACAGACATTCAGTTTAGCACTTATTTTAAAATTGGACCGAAATTCATTACGTTCTGATGATGAGAAGAATGTTATTTTAACTCTAAGAATTTAAAAGAATAGGGAAATAATACCTATTTATTCAAATATTTATGACTTTTTCCTTTAATTAACGTATTTTAACACATACCTTTAATCACATACCTAACCTCTGTATCAGCTAAACCTTCCTGAAGGTCTTTAGTGTCATAAGGGTGTTTGACTTTGCCGTTATAGCCAGCATATGGACATATGAGATCGCTTGGTCTTCCAGATCTTTCCTTAACTTCTGCACTTCCTCTTTACTGCTATTTCTCAATACGGCGAGTAGAAATTGTGATCTTACATCACTTTTTTTTTTTCCTTTTATAGCTTTTCTTTGCTTTGTAGGCACTAATTAGCTTCACTTTCAGATCCTGAGTCAGCCGCTTAAAGGCACGCATGTTTATTGAGTGGTAGCACAAGGTCTGAAGAGTCAGAGAAGACTGCTAATGCCAATTTAGGCTTAATGAGTTAATTAGCTTCTGAGGCATTACAACTGGAAGGCTGTCCAAACATGGCTCAATAAATAGTTTCTATTTTTATCTTTAGTAACTCTTTACTTTCTTCAGTGCATTGACATTCGCATTCAACGGTATCTCGTTTCACCCAGACAGAAATGAGGCGGCGAGGGGTTAGCATATCCGCATCACAGCAAGAAGGTCCTGGGTTCTAGTCCCGGGCTTGACCCTAGGTGTGAATGGTTGTGTGTGTTGCCCAGCGATGAACAGGCAAACTGTCCAGGATGTAATCCGTCTTCACCCAGAGTCAGCTAAGATAGGCTCCAGCCTCCCCGTGACCATAGTAGGATTAAACGGTTCGGCATTTTGCACACTGTTCTTATGTAATGTTAAGTCTGTTTTCCAAACTTTTCTAAGCATTTTTTTATTTTTTATTTTTTTGGCTAAAACCTTTATCGTTCGTCCTGTGAGCCTTTTTACTAAAGATCCAATAGCATACACTACCATATAATGTAACCCTGGGTTATGGTGTTATGCTGAAGAATGTAGGACTATAAACCTGAGCTTGGTAAATTTTTAGCTGTATACACAAACTGGTCCATTGGTTGAAATGATCTTTGCAACCAGGGCAGTGGTGGCTCAGTGGTTAAGGCTCTGGATTGGTGGTCCAAAGGTCAGTGGTTCAATCCCCAGTACCACCAAGCTGCCATTGATGAGCAAGGTCCTTAACCCTCAATGGCTCACTAGTACATAGATAAGTGTAAGTCGCTCTTGATCACGAACCAGCAGTCAGAGCGGAGCTCATGTGTGCGCGTGTGTGTTGTTTTGCTTGGGAGGGGGTTGGGGTTGGATTTTGGGGGGTCTTTGTAAGGATCTCCAACAGCAGCGTAGGGTTTAAACGAAGCTAATGTATAAACTAAATTTGCTAGCTTTTCAGATTACCAACGCCGGCTTTAAACGAAAGCTGTCTGGATGTGCTTTACGATTATGAATAACAATCAAAGCACATCAGCGTGCAAACTGGACTCTATATAAATATCATCAGCAGAGACAACAGTGTCTTCCGACGAAATGGCGTGGTCATTAAAAATGAGTACGGAGGTGATATTGGCGACATTGACATCATTTTTACAATATGATTAATTGTATCCGCTTTCATAAACTGAATATGAGTCGACTTGTATATTTTTTAATATTGAATATTTTCCTGTCACGGTCAGTGTGTATGAAAATGATTTTAAAAGCAGCTTTAAACAGGCAGATTATTTTTATGATGATAACACAATAACGGAAAATGACTCTCTTTCAGGCCTGGTGGTTGTTGCTTATCTGACATGCTGAAAATTGGTCTTTCAGCATAATATCAAGCAGCCCAAATCTTAAGATGGCTTTATAATGCTTTCTAAACACTTAATCCATGTTTAAATCGATTAAGCGTAACTGCACCGTAGATCTCGCTGAGTCTCGCTGGTATACCTTCTGTAAGCTCCAGCCGATTTTATTGTCCTTCCATCCATCTAAACATAAACAGAGTGATGAAATATTGAGCTGGATGGATCACGGATCAGAATGAAAGACAAAAGCTTTGTACAAATGGCAAAGCCACCAAAATGAATAAAATAATGTATACAAACCGAATAATGGATATTCCTGCCTCAGTCATGAAGGAAGAAAGGGAGTTGGGGAAAGAGAGAGAGAGGAAGGAAGGGAGGGAGAAAAGGAGGAACAGAGGAAGAACGGCACAGGGAATACTGATATCGAAAAAAGATTAATGCTGAAAAGAAAGAAAGGAACGAACGAAGGGAGGAATCAAGGAGGGAAGGGAAGAATGAAGGCACAGAGACATTTTCTGCACCTCTAAATCCTAATTAGGGTCACGGGGAGGCTGGCGCCCATCTCAGCCGACTCTGGGCGAGGGCAGAGTACACCCTGGACAGCTCTCCAGGCCATCGCAGGGCAGAAACACGCTGATGGCAACCCAATGACCTACTCTTTACGAACGACAGCAATTGTTATTTACATGCCTCCCACCACAGACAGTGAGAGACATGGCCGGCCTAGTATAGCCATGAAAGAAAGAAAGAAAGAAAGAAAGAAAGAAAGAAAGAAAGAAAGAAAGAAAGAAAGAAAGAATGAAGGGAAAGAAAAGAAAGAAAAGAAGGGGAGAAAGGATGCAAGCAAAGAAGAAAGGAAGGTAGGGAGAAAGGAAGGCACAGAGATGACTGGTTAAGAAATATAGAAAGAGTAAAGCCAAGGAAGGAAGGAAGGAAGGAAGGAAGGAAGGAAGGAAGGAGGGAAGGAAGGAAGGAAGGAAGGAAGGAGGGAAGGAAGGAAGGAAGGAAGGAGGGAAGGAAGGAGGGAAGGAAGGAAGGAAGGAAGGAAGGAAGGAAGGAAGGAAGGAAGGAGGGACACATGAAGATATGGACAAATGCACCCTGATTTCAGCAGAGTGTGGATGTAGTGCGTACCACATACAGATCAACACACACAACAGCCTGTTAAAACCCCAGCACAGTGACACAGGAGACTTCTTTTTGCTACACAGTAAAAGCAGAACCGCAGGAACGTGCCACATCACCCTCCAGGGAATCACAATGAACACATCACTGAGCATGATTACTGAAACAGCTCCATTCATTTCTCCTGCAGTTTTCTGCAAATGTCAGCTTTCGCATCAAAAAACAAAAAAGAAGAAGAAGAAAATGCATTGCCAGTTTAGGATGTAGTCAGTGCAGTGCTGAGGGACATTTTTTAGGAAACCGGATTGTTTTATATATTTAGAAACACATCTACTTTCTAAATCAGGTCTTCAGGACAGAGAGGGCGACGCTTTGTGGTTTCTTGGTCCAACTTCTTGAAACCTAAAGTCTTTGGAAAAGATCCAATTTCATTTACACTTACAGCATTTGGCAGACGCTCTTATCCAGAGCGACTTACAATTATTATTTTTTTTTATACAACTGAGCAATTGAGGGTTAAGGGCCTTGCTCAAGGGCCCAACAGTGGTGATAGTGGGGATTGAACCGCTGACCTTCAGAGCAGTAACCGATTGCCATTACCACTGAGCCACCACTGCCCATCCTGCATCTGGTAAGTATTTAATTTAATTTCTGCGCCTCCTGCGTCTGGTAAGAATTCCAGTGCTCCGCCTCCTGCATCTGGTATTTAATTTCTCCGCCTCCTGCGTCTGGTAAGAATTCCAGTGCTCCGCCTCCTGTGTCAGGTATTTAATTTCTCCGCCTCCTGTGTCTGGAAAGGGTTTCATTGGTTCACCTCTTGTCTCAGGAAAGTATTTCACTGCTCCGCCTCCTGTATCTGCTAAGGGTTTCATTGGTTCGCCTCTTGTCTCCGGTAAGTATTTTATTGCTCCACCTCCTCCCTCCGACAAGGATTGCTTGTAGTTCTCTGTGTGGTTTTGTTTGTCTTTATTTTCTCCTCCCCCCGTTTTACACGCTTCTGTATCCAGCGTTATCCAGACTTCCACACCTGAGTGTAAACCGACAGAATGAGTAATGATTTTTATGCAAGATCTCATTTCAATCTCTTCAACATCGGTCCGCTGATAAATATAAAGATACGTCATAAAAGTGACACAAAATTACCATAAACACCACCTACTATATAACATGCTGCATGTTTTCTGTGGTGGCCTTTAAAATTCATAGCGTCTCCTGAAAGCATGTCGTCTCCCATAAAAACCATCGATGCAATGCCATATCTATAACTCTAATAAACTGCTATATATCTGTAATATGCAAATGCAAACCTTACTTTTGTATATCCAGCATCCTACCTGAAAAGGCCATAAATGAGATGCTCAAACTGCCTGACGGATCCCGAACTTCTGAGACAACGATCCACTTTACAAGTCGATAGAAGTTCAAAAAGTCACATTCATAGCGCTGGAATTACAGAGCAGCTGAGGCTCGAATAGCTTCCTCACTCTTCTAAAAGTGTACAGGCTGATGTCGGAGTGTGAACATCTACAACCTCCAAGATAAAATGTTAGTAGGTCATAAGAACCCAGGCAGTTTTCTCACTAGTAAGATCATTTACATTTATATTTATTCATTTGGCTGAGACTTTTATGCAAAGCCATTTACAAGTGAAGCACAATTTAAGCCGAGAACAGAGCCGTTAAAAGAGTCGATGATGATACACTTTCCGCAACACTGACCTTAAACCTACTGTTAGGAAACAAGCGCTATATAAATGTGAGAAACACGGCGAGAAGCTAATCTAAACATCGGGGACGAATTAACAGCTGTTACACCAGAGTCGATCTGATTGGTTGAAAGTTGTTGATTAATTTTCTAGAACAGAAGCTCTGATAGCAGTTCCAGCTGGGATGCAAATTAGTTTTGATTAAGGTCCTTGTTCTCATATTGATAATAAACATTTAAAAATATATATTTATATTCATCATGCACCCACCACCCACCAGCAAGGGATGCGAGCAAGCACAGGCTTCCTCCGATGTGTGATGCTTGCCGCCTGGTATCTTCAGAGGGCAGCGTAACCAACACATAGATAGAGCGCTATCTGCTCCTTGAATGCATGGGCTCACAGATGCCCATAATTAGCTAGAGATCAGTCTAAGTGACAGAGAGGTGAGGATCTAATACCGTCCACCCCTCTCCTTAGAGCTCAGCCAATCAGGTTCCACGTGCCAGTTCAAACCTGAATTTGAACTCACAGTCTTCAGGATGATAGTGACGCACCTTGTTCATGCGCCACCTGGGCATCGGTTCCTTTTTTGTTCACCCTTCGATCTTTCACCCCTTAGAAATAGAGCACCTGTTTTAAAGATATCCATTTACTATAAACTCCTGGTAGTGGTTAGCACGTCAGCCTCACAGCAAGAAGGCCTGGGTTCGATTCCCGGTCTCGGGCGCTTTTGTGTGGAGTTTGCATGTTCTTTCCATGCTTGCGTGGGTTTCCTTCGGGTACCCCGGTTTCCTTCCACAGGCCGAAAACATGCACAGCAGGCTAACTGGCTGTTCCAGATCACCCCTAGGTGTGAGTGTGATTGTGAAAAGATGTATGTTGTGTTGGCCCAGTGAAGGCCTGGCGAGCTATCCATGGTGTACCCCGCCCTCACCCAGAGTCGGCTGAGATGGGCACCAGCCTCCCCGCGACCATAATTAGGATTAAGTGGTTCAGAAAATGAATGATGACATTCTAACCATTAAATACTTCTCCGAAGAGCCGGTTACTACAAAGAAGTTGCCACATACCGGTTACGTTCGCCTTGCCAAGGACTTCATTGCTGCAGGCTGTTAAAATCGTGTTGAGCGCAAAGGAAAAAATACCAAATACCTGAATTCTTTCATTCCGAATGGTGTTACTTTTCATGGAATAACTTCAGAGTGAACGGAAGCGTCGGTCAGCTAGGGTTAGCTTTTAGATCAGCACGCATCATGACTGCTTCCAGGTTTTTATGTCATGTTAGTAAAGGTATTTGGGTAAATGGTTGTGTGTGTTGGCCTGCAATGGTATGGCGAGCTGTTCGGGGTGTACCCGATCTTCGCACAGTGTCGGCTGAGATAGGCTCCAGCCTCTACCCTAATAAGATGAGTGAATTTGTCATATAATGCTGATTAAAGAAATCTAAATGTTATACAAACACTAATGTAATATTTCTTTTCCTTTAACGCTTTATGAAACATATTTCTTAGCCCACATCCCATCCCATAACCTGTCCTCGATAAATTATTCATGTATAATCCTGAAATATTGTAGGAACTGACAGCTTTATTACAAATGGAATTTTTGACATTTGAAGACGGCTGCCCTTTAGAGCTTGATGTCTTATTTACCTCACTGGAGCTACCGAGATTTTTTTTTTTTTTCTCAGAAAAACAGTCCCTAAGGAACCGCAATACCTGAATTATCTCAGATCTCCACTTTATGGAGCAGATATCACTTGTTATGTGGTCATACTTCTTCAACGTAACAGCCTATAAACACCCTGTCATAAAAATTGCCCCAGATATTTTCAGCATCCGTGGTAAGCTTATTTGCTAATAGAATTGCCTTCACAGCCACCACCAACAGCAACACCCTGTTGGTGAGCTTCACACGTGCGTTTGTTTTTCATCAGGCGACGCTGTAAAGCACCCAGGAGGCCGCTGTAACTCTGATTAGAGAGGACAGTTTCACACACCAATGAGCCACTGATAAGCCTTAAGTGAGGGGTTTGTGGAGTGCTTAATGAGAATGATCCTGTGTGTCTCTCTGTTTTAATTAGAGCAGAAAAGGTCAGGATGGTGCACATCCATGGCTTTATCTTTTCAATTGAGCCAAACGCTGCTTTGGGGAGGAGTGTGTAGGCAGTAACATCAGGTTTGCCTCTTGGGATTGTGTGGTAATTTGTTTGGGATATGAGATTGGGAAAAAAGACAAAAATTGGATGGCAGAATTTACCAATCATAGGGAAGATGAAGAGTATAAAAGTGAGGCAAGGAGCAGAACGAAACAAGAGCGCAAACCTCCGCCAAGCCACAAAAAAGAAATACACACCCACCCTGTTGGGCCTACTGTACTACAACACTTTTAAGAAATAAATAGGATTTTTCCATTTCCCTTTTAAATTGCTATCAAATGCACAATCTGGATCAGATGCATAAGAAACTTGGTCTGACATCAAAGTTTCTGATTCTGAATGTAGCAACCAAATGTTGTTCAGTTTAGATGTGTTTTGACAGAGATTTATTCATCATTCATTCATTCATTCTCAAAGCCTCTTAATCCTAATTAGGGTCACGGGGAGGCTGGTGCCCATCTCAGCCAACTCGAAGAGCCAATCGAGGGCGGGGTACACCCTGAACAGCTCGTCAGACCATTGCACTGCCAACACACACACACATTAAACCATTCACACTCACTCTCACACCTAGGGTTGATTTGGAACCTCCAATTAGCCTCCTGGGCATGTTTTTGGACTGTGGGAGGAAACCGGAGAACCGGAGGAAACCCACACAAGCACTGGGAGAACATGCAATCTTCACACAGAAACGCCCAAGCCCAGGAATCGAACCCAGGCCTTCTCGATGTGAGGCGGACGTGCTAACCATTGTGCCACCATGACGCCCCGTTTTGACAGCGATATGACAGGAAATAGTATTTAATTTGATGGAAACTAAGTGATCACATACCCGTCGTAAAACAAATCTGATTGATATGTCAAAAATCGATCTGTGGACAGGGGGTTGCTAAGACAGACAAGCAAACAACCAAACAAAAATTAGCAGAGAAAGACTTAACAAAATTATGAAACTGACTGGATGAACGCATGAATATTCATGACAACAGGAAGCTATGACCAAAAAAGGAAACTGAAAAATCATAGTAGTCACAAATAATTCATTCATTCATTTATTCATTCATTCATTTGACGGACTACTTAATTGTTTTTGGGTCGTGGGGAGGCTGGAGCCTATCTCAGCCGAATGTGGGCGAAGGTGAAGTACGTCCTGAACAGCTCCCCATTCCATCGCACGGCCAAAACACGCATAACCATTCACACTAACCCCTGGGGCAATATGGGACAGTCAATTAGCCTAATGTGCATGGGCTGTGGGAGGAAACTGGAGTGTCCAGGATAAACCCTCTTAAGCATGGGGACATGAACCCAGCATGGGGATTTGAACCCAGGACTTTCTTGCTGTGAGGTGTCTGTGCTAACCACTATGCCACCATGCTGAAATAGGCATACGTGTCCTGGGAAATGGTAGCTTTAACTGCTCAGATCCCAGGTTAGGGAACAGTGTGGGTGAGTAAGGTAAGCCACATGGTCTGGGCAGGTCTGGTATCTTGGACTTTGTAAAGATCTAGTAAGATTACAGTGGTGGGTGTGGGAATTTGAATGGTTGTGGGTTGAATGCTAATGAACGTGTCAACCTGACCACTCGTGGGTCTCAGAAATTGAATGTTGGTGGATCTGGGAATTTGCGCATGAACAAGGCACCACAGGGTTTTTTTTAATCAAACTTATATGCGGATTCAGCAGAAGCTTGCCTCACAGCTGAGTAAGCAGAGTTTGCCTTGGTGCAGCTTTTTTTGGTGTAGGCCTGTAGGCAGAATGATCACCCCAAAGCTCAACCTCCAGCCAGAAGTGCCCCTTAGGCAAGAGCCTGGGTTGGTTAAACAGCAGCATGGGAGCTGGCGGCATGTGTCCTTTCTCAAAGAATCTTCAAACCTCCCGCTCTCACTGGGGAGTTGGGGCCAGTCTTTAAGACAGCAGTGAGCAGGTTAGTTTAAGGAAAACAGAATAAGATTAGTCAGCGGGGACAGAACCAAGGCAGAAATGATGCATTTGCCTTATGATTTATTTATTATGCTCATCTGAGGATTCTTGTAACTATGCAGGTTGTCTGCGAACTTCTGAATCAGAAACTATAACTGGAGAGTTCAGATGTAGACCATCCACGTGCATGGTCTCTAAATCGAGTGGATCTACTTTTTGCCTCCAGACTTAGTGAACTTTTCAGCTCAAGATAATTAGTCACTAATTAGTTACTTTCAAACAGTCCAAACCTCTGTTTACAATTGAATCTACTGCTGAGTGGGCGGCATGGTGGTGTAGTGGTTAGCACTTTGGGCTCATAGCAAGAAGGTCCTGGGATCAAGCCCCGTGCCTGGCAGAGGCATTTCTGTGTGGAGTTTTCATGTTCTTTCCATGCTTGAATGGGTTTCCTCGGGGTCCTCTGGCTTCCTAAATGTGGGTGTGTATGTTAGCACTACAGTAGTCTAGTGAGCTGTTCAGGGGGTACCCCGACTTCGCCTGGAGATGGCTGGGATGACCTCAGAAAGTATCCATATCTTCACGTCTTAAGTCATCCCTGAGGATACTCGAAAATTAATAATTCAGTTTAATAAATGGTGGCATGGTGGATTGCACTATTACCTCACTGCGAGAACGTTCTGGGTTCGAATCTCACCCAGAAGTCTTCATGTGTGCCAGTTGTGTTCCCCAGTTTTACCCCAACAGTCCAAAGACATGGACATTAGACCATCTGGTGACTCGAAATTGCCCCTAGGTGTGAATTTGAGGGGGGATAATTTGTTTCTGTGTTCGTCCTGTAATAGACTGGTGACCTGTTAAGTGTGTACCCAGCCTCTCGCCTGAAGTCATCTGGGATTGACTCCAGCTTCCCCATGACCCTGACGGATAAGCGGTAAAGATAATGAATGGATGGATGGAAAGAACGGAGTAAATGAATCATTGATTATTTCCTCACTGGTGCCATTCAATTATTTTCTGAACAGTGAGCATTTGAGTGAAGAGACAGCAATGTCCTTAAATGCCACAAGTGACTTTTACTTCAGGTGATGAGACAGAAACTGATGTGGTGGGTGCTAGCGATTAAAGTTCGAACTTTCTACTCTTATAGTTCTTCTTCAGTTTGGCATTAATATTGTTGTTGTTGGTGCTGCCACAGTGGTGTAGTAGCTCATGCTTTCACTTCACAGCGAGAAGCTTCTGGGTCTAAACCTTGCGGGCATTAAGGACATGTTCTCCCTAAGTCTGTGTGAGTTTCAGTCCAAAGACATGTGGATTACTTCTACCAGCTACTCTAAACAGCCAATCGGAGTGAATGTGAGTATGAATTGCTATCTATTTCTCTGCCCCATGATAGACTGCTGACCTGGAGATTGGCTGCAGCTCATTGATGACCCTGGTGGATAAGTGCAGCAGAAAAAGATGGACAGATGGATGGCCGGAGTAGTCCATGAATGTCGATGTGCTGTAAGTTCTGCATCTTGTGACAGAATTAAATCACCAGTCCATTGCAGGGCCAACAAACGCACAACCATTCACTCTCACACTCACACCTAGGGGCAATTTGGGACAGCCAGTTAGCCTAATGAGCCTTTTTGAACTGTGGGATGAAACTGGAGTACCCGGAAGAAACCATGCAAGCACGGGGAAAACATGCAAACTGCATTCACAAACATCCCCGCCGAGTCTGGGACTCGGACCCAGGACCTTTTTGCTGTGAGGTGGGCTAATAACAACTATACCACTGTGCCACCCATGATGGAACTGAATTTCACCAAAATGAACTTTCAGAATGCAAGAACTGTATTTCCAGTAGATGTTTAAAAAGCAAAAACATCTAGGTCTGAAGAGTATATATTACAAAATGTCAACATTTAGCGATGTGAAGGCTCTGATATACTGTATACGTTCTACCCTTAACCTCATATAAAATAAATGCATATATGCAGCATACAGTATATTTCCTGCTTTGTCTTTCAATGTTATACATGACTAAGATTTAAACGTACATCTAACATGGCTTTCCACCTGGTACACCCTCTATTTTTCACTAAAAACATCTGAGAGTTGAAGATAGATGGAGCCCACCATAAAAAAAAAAAAAAAAAAAAAAAAAAAACATTTTTAAAAAAGCAGAAAAACGACTGCGCTGTCAAAGCAAATGGAGACTGATAACACATTCTCTTCTTTTATATATATATATATATATATATATATATATATATATATGTCTACAATGT